>APFE030924158.1:19205-29874 GCA_000404065.3 Pinus taeda | reverse complement strand
CTTTCAATCATAATTTGGATAGTTTTATTGCCATGTCATATGAAGATGATCAACAATGTTTCCAAGTTTCAGAAGATCAGGACTGTCATTCAGATTTTTCATGTTTTGAAATGTTATTTCAAGAATACAAGACTTGTTTGAGCAAAAGGAAACAGAAAGTCTTATCTCCTTTGTCTGAAGAGGAGATAGATCAACTCTTGAAAGGTCATGCTACAACCCAAGCTAAATCAGATTTGCAGTGCACACATGGTCACGAAAGTGTTTGTGAAACTTCTTCCTCTTTTGAAAATGATGACAGTCTTGTAATTAGTTTTATAAATCAGCAAACGGATAATATTATCTTTCATGAAGATGATAAAGTTGTCATGTTTGATGATCTTGAAGATTGTTTTTTGTTTAAGAATGACCTAGACCATAAAGTTGAGGAATATAAGCTTGAGAGAGACAATATGTAAAAATTTCTCATGGTCAAGGAATTTACAGCCAACACTCATATGGCAGAAGCTTATACCTCTCTGTGCCTTCCTATCAATGAACAACCCACAGTTTTTTTCAGATCAAAATGAAGCGAGTACTTATATTTTTGCAGCTGGATCTCCAAACAAGATAGTACTTCAGGATTATCAAGATCCCTTTGGAATTCTTCTGCAAGCATTAGAAAAGATAAATTTTGCCTGGTTCATTATCATAAGCTTTGCTTTCAGTGGTTATTTTGAGTTGCCTACAAGTTCATCGTTCCGCCTGCTCGAGATAAGCAAGAGCAGAAATTTGGTATGTAGCCATCTGCTAGATTGGTTACATTGGAAAGCTCATTATACATGATTGTACATATTTCATTAGTATGCAGGTGGTTGTCATCATGATTCCAAATCTTGATGGATTGCTGTCGTTTTTCCAAAAGTTTTGTAAAGTCTTGTTTTAAATTAGTCATGAGTCATTTGTGTTTGGTCTGTTGAGTCATTTTTTTTTTCAAGTTATTTCAGTTTGTCGTCGAGTTGTTTGAGTCAAGTTTCAGTCAATTTTTCATGCAATAAATGTGTCAAAGGTTTTATGTTATCCATTCAAAATAATGGCTCCATTGCCCAATGATTGAAAAGCAATGGTCGGTAGATAATCTTTTGATAACAGGTAATTCATCTTCTAGCATGATTGAGGCTGCGAAGACTGCGAGCTCTCATGGCGACTGTTAGGGTTTAGGTAATGATCTAGGGTTCCGCCTGGGCAGCGTCTGTTACAGGCCTGGAGAACCACAAATCTAGACTGGCAGCACTGTTTCGAAAGGGGCTTTTGCTGTCGGACTGGATGGGCACAGAGGGGTCCAGTGGGACCCCTAATTTCAAATAGGTCATCCTGCAGAAACGACATCAGAACATGAAGGAAGGAGTCAGAATAGAGGGTCAGAACAGCTCACTGTTGAATAGCAGAAATAAAAAGGAGAAGACACCAATGATGTTTGACAAGACTATTTTCTTTGCAGAAGTCAGGTTCTCAGAGGAGCAGGATAGGGGAAGCAATCAAGACAAAACCGCTGCGAAGTTTCAGCCCTCAGGAAAGCAGGAAGCTGAACCACAAGCAGACAAAGAACAAAAAGACAATAATAAGAAGCAACCGGAGAAGGAGGGAGAAGCCAACGCGCCCCCCAACAGACATCAGGCCACTAGCAGTGCTTGTAAGCCAAAGAAAACTGACAGTTTACGAGTGACAATCTTTGACCCGGAAATCTAGACCTATAGGGAGCACATGGCTGAACATGCCATCATCTGCAAATTCATGGGAATCTGGCCAACAGAGAGGACTCTCTGCCAATGGATAAGGCAGATGTGGAAACCTAAAGGAGATGTGCAGTTACATCTAGGAGCAAGAGGGTTTTTCACTATGGTCTTCACTAGCATTGAAGACAAAGACAAGGTTTTTTAGGGTGGCCGGTATTTTCTAGCCTCAGTAGGTTTATATATGAGACCCTGGTAGCCGAACTTTGTCCCGGAAAAAGAATCTTTCACTCAAGTCCCGGTATGGATAAGACTCTTTTCTCTCCCGATCGATTACTCGGGGTTGAATGCCTTGAAGCAAATAGGGGATAAGCTCGGAATGTTTGTCAAAGCATCGGAAGCTACCCTGCAGAAAAGATACACGTCTTGTGCAAGAATCTGTGTCGAAATGGATGTATCTGGAGCACTTCATGAAGGGGTATGGCTGGAGTACAGGGATGAGGAATATTTTCAAGCGTTAGACTATGAGCAAATACCCTTCAGGTGTCGGAAGTGTCATGAGCATGGACATCTGATGAGGGACTGTCCTTTGAACAGAAAGGAAACAGAGGAAGACAAAACCCAGAACAACAAAGACAAAAACAACTATATCAAACCAAAGTACAGGCAAAGGGCCAACAGAAGAAGAAATGTTAGAGGAGACACGAGGAAAAACCTCTTCAGTAATCCTTTTGAATATCTAGACCTGGAGACTGACTCAGAGGAAAAAAAGAACCCCACTGATAAGGAAGCAGAGCAAGAAGGACAGGAACACCCCCCAGTGGAAGGTAAAGAAACAGGAAGTCCTAGCGATGAAGTCCAAATGCAAGACAGAACAGAGGAGTCGGACTACGAAACAGAGATGTTAACTAGTGAAGCAGGAAGTGAAGACCAGGAGCTAGATGAAACACTAGCAATGGTAGGTTTAGACCTAACAGCACTTGTGGACAAATGGAAAGCCAACGGGATTGAAGCAGTTCTGGAGGAAGAGATAAGGACGGTCAAGGACCTCTTCATAGCACGACAAAAAGAAATCATAGAGAAATAGAAGCACAAACTAGGCGTCATCAAAGGAGGCAACCTTCAACACAAAACATCACTAGGAAAAATCTCTGGTTCAGTACATAAATGCCGCAGAGGGCGCAAATCAAATGGAGAACAATTGCAGGAGCTGGGGGAGATCTTTATCAATGCAGGTCAGATAAAGCAGTTAAGTGAGTACCCGTCCTTCCTAAAATGTAGTTAATCATGAAGATTGTATCCTGGAACGCAAGAGGGATGAATAGCCAAAATAAACAAAGACTTCTAAAGAGACAGATGGAAAAAAATAATCCAGATATTCTGTTTTTACAAGAGACAAAGTGCAACAAAGACCTCACAAAAAAGCTACGAGTCAAATTAGGAAGAAATTTTGAAGTCCTAGAGATAGAATGCAAAGGGCGCGAAGGAGGTTTAGCAACCTTCTGGGATACCAGAAGATATCAGGTAGTCGCAGCTGAAGCAAACAAGAACTACTTGGCCATGGAGATGCAACCTACAGGTAACTCTTCCTCTTTCCTTTGCATCAATATCTACAGTCCTCAAAGGTTAGAAGATAAACTTGTTTTCCTAGAATCCTTGATTAAACTCATGGATAGACACCCAAATGCAAACTTCATCCTGGGAGGGGATTTCAATATGATTACCTCCCTCCTGGAGAAAAAAGGAGGGCTCGGGAAGCTTAATAGGGATGGAGAATAGTTTAAATACTTTATTGATAATGCAAGATTAGCGGATGTGTACCCCAAACAAGGTAAATTTACTTGGAACAACAAAAGGGGAGGTGAAAGTTTGATCTCCTCAATACTGGACCGCTTTCTTGTTTCGGAGAATTTATTATTAGATGGAAAAAGCGTGGAGTCAAGCATACTTCCCAGTGGAGGATCGGACCACTGGCCAATCTCTCTCATTGTCGAGGTTCCAGGAACTCCCAGGAACAAACCCTTCCGATTCGAAAAGTTTTGGATCGAACACCCTAATTTCCTCACCATGGTGGAAAAATGGTGGTCAGAACCCTTAGATGAAGAAGGGTCCAAAATGTTCAATTTGCAAAAAAAATAAAAAACATCAAATTGAAATTAAAATATTGGAACAAAACAGTTTTTGGGAATATATTTCAGGAAAAAGAAACCATAGAACAAAAATTGGAACAAATTCATAAGGATGGGATGGCAGGCAGAACCGATGAGGACTCATGTGCACAAGAGAAGGAGCTCACTCAACAATGGCACAATAGATGCAAGCAGGAAGAGGCATTATGGAAACAGAAATCTCGAGTGCTATGGCTAAAGGAAGGAGAGCAAAATACTAAATTTTTCCACAGATCGGCCATGGATTACAGAAATGTTAACAAGATCCTGGAACTGAAGAATAGTGAAGGAGAAGTCCTCAGAAATCATAAGGATATCTCAGATCTACTTTCAAATCACTTCAGCAACATAGCGCAAGAACCGAAGATCAATAGGGAGGTGGCCATTCAAGAAATAACCAATGCCATTCCCAACTCAATCACAGAGGAGCAGAATTGGGCCCTAAGGAAAACGATCACTACGGAAGAGGTGGAGGAAGCAGTCAGGAATATGCCTAATGACAAAGCACCGGGACCAGATGGATTCACCATCAATTTCTACAAAGCCTGCTGGAAAATTGTCAAAAACGACATTTGGGAGATCGTGGAAGATTCAAGAAGATCTAAAACTATCCTTAAATCACTCAATTCAACTTTTATTGCTCTAGTTCCCAAAATCGAGGAGGCCAACACTCCGGAAAAGTTCAGACCAATAGCCCTCTGCAACGTTATATACAAGATCATATCAAAAGTTATTGCCAACAGGCTGAAGATGATCCTCCCGGGCATCATTTCGCAGGAACAGTCCGGCTACGTGGAAGGAAGGCAGATTTTAGACAACATTTTGCTAGCTCAGGAGATGATACACTCTCTCCATTCAAGGAAAGCAGTTGGAATGCTAATGCAGTTGGACCTATCCAAAGCTTATGATAAGGTGAGTTGGACTTACCTGGAAGCAATTTTAGATGCTTTTTGCTTCAGCAAGTCGTGGATCAAATGGATCTTAGCACTTATTAAATCCCCGAGATATTCTATTCTGGTGAATGGAACTCCTTCCACGCCCTTCAGCCCTTCAAGAGGCATAAGACAAGGGGACCCTCTATCCCCCTTTTTGTTTGTCATTCTAATGGAAGGCCTAAGCAGATTAATCGCCAAGAGAAAAGAAGATGGCCAAATCAAAGGTTTACAGCCTATCAGATCTTGCCCTGCCACCACACATCAACAATTCGTGGATGATACCATGTTACATGGAACCCCTACTGTGAAAGAAGCCACCGCGTACAGAGATATTCTCCATCTCTTTAGCAGAGCCTCGGGTATGGAGATTAACTTCTCCAAATCAACCATTTTCTTCTTCAACACTCATCAAGCTGTTCAATCTCATCTATCCAGGCTGCTGGGGTTTAAAATTGGTTCCTTACCTTCCAGATATCTAGGTGCCCCCCTTACCCTCAAACCTTGGCAAAAGGCTCATTGGGAGAAAATCCTGGCCAACATGGAAAGGAGATGCAAACATTGGACTAACAGAGCCCTGAATTTTGCAGGCAGACTAGTTCTCATGAAAGCAATCTTGCAGGCCATACCCCAATACTTGCTCTAGATCCTTCCGGCTCCTAAACACATCTTAGATCAAATAAGAAGTATTCAGCGTTCTTTCCTTTGGAGTGGAAACAGTGAGAAGAGGAAGTGGTCGTTGGTGGCCTGGAAAAAACTTTGCAGACCAAAGAACAGGGGAGGCCTGAATCTGGTTGATCCCTCAGTAGTTAACAGAGTCTGCGGAGCCAAAATTTGGTGGAAGTGGATATCAAACACAACCCTCCCATGGGCCAATCTTTGGAAGGAGAAGTACAGGCCGACCGGGTGCAATCTGGATCTCATAAGAATGCAGGAATCCCCCAATGGATCCCCTATATGGAATCACACTCAAGCCAACAGAAGCATTGTCCAGGATCATAGCTTCCGGGAAATTCGGAATGGGACACAAGCTCTCTTTTGGGAGGATGCTTGGCAGCAATCCCCGAAATTAGAATCCCCTACCCTCCAACCCTTAAAGCTATCTTACCAAACAGAGGGCCATAGCAGAGTCAACCACTATTGGAACTCTTCCAGTGAAGACCCAGAGTGGAGAGAATGGAAAGTTTTCAACCCAGACCACAATGAAGTGCCTCATGATGTTATCCACAATTTAAACCAACAAATTCTCAAAAGAAAGATCAGAATAGCTGTTGAAAATGACAAGCTCAGATGGGGACTGAAAGGTAATGGGGAGTTCTCGCTTAAAGAAGCAAGAAGCATTATCGAAAGAGAAGAACAGCCCGACACCATGCCATGGGCCGACAAAGTTTGGGATAACTTTCAATGGCCGAAAATAAGAACCTTTATGTGGCTTCTTATGCAGAGGAGGACTCCAACTAGGGGGAACCTACTAAGAAAATGATTTCATGGACCTTCGAGATGCCCCATGTGCCTGCAGGAGGAGGAAACGATGAATCACCTTTTCAACTCCTGTGAGTGGGCATCCCAGTTATGGCTGTGGATGGAAGCAATAATGGAAGACATGGATCGGAACAGGGACTCCATTCAGGATTCTATAACCAACTGGAGAAGGAATTTTTCTAGGATTAACAGAGTGGACAGCATTTGGAAATGCACACCAGGGTTCATTACTTGGACAATATGGAAAGAAAGGAATAGACGAATCTTCACAGAAGAGAACCGTAATATTGAATGCGCAAAAGAATCCATATTAATCAATATCAAACAACTGGTTCAGGCAAAATGAAAAATTGATCCAAATGATAAACCAACGGGAAAGGACTTATGCATTTTAAAGAATTTTCAACTGGTAGCCTCCAGCATTTATCCCTCCGGAGAAAACAGAGCCCACACCTCCTCTCAACTTCACAGCTGGCAACTGCCACCGGAAGCCTGCCTCAAATTGAAATTTGATGATGCTTCAAGGGGTAACCCAGGTATAGCAGGAATCGGAGGAGCCATTCGAAATCACAAAGGAGATATCATCCACATTTTTTGTAGGTCGTTGGGGGAATGCACGAACAATGAAGCAGAATTCACAGCGATGGAGCAAGGTCTAAATATTCTCAGGTCCTTTAGACAGGGTAATTTCATAGTGGAGGGGGATTCTTCTTTGGCAATCTCTACGGCAAAGCGCCTTCAAGCAGGAACTCAAACCAGTAAAGTCACCAAACATTGGAGACTGGTGAACGCTACCGAGAGTATAGTGGAATTGATAGCAGATCTGAGAGGCATTGTCTTCCAATCTATCAGAAGAAAGGAAAATGGCTTGGCTGATTTCCTGGCAAACCACGGGGCTGACACACCGCACCTCATCACGAACAGCTGTTGGCAGGACGTAAACTGCCCAACCCTCAAGGTGACATGTGCACAGTTGGCAAAAAAGGACAATATCCAAGTCGACTCATCCTAAGGGGTGACGGCCCCAGCGCCAGGTACCGGAATGAGAAAATCATCGGCATTAGCAATAATCATGACCACAGTGATGGAATGACAGGACGACTAGGACAGGGGACATCCCGGCGGCGGCATGCCAGCACAAGGATCGATCATCACACTTCAACTTATCGAACCAGCTACATCAGCATTGGCCAATTAGTTACATATGGCAGGAAATCTCATAGCAAGGTACCCAGAGCATTTATGTCAAACCATAAAGAAGCAGAGGGGATCGAAGCTCGGCACAGGAGGAATCAGCAGGCTGCGACACAGAGCACCCCTGCTACTTCCAATCACCGTAACGATCTTTCAACCGTACAACACACTTGGCATCAAGGTAATCAAGTCATGAGCAGCCACTTCCTCTTTGATTCAGCCTGCAACGACCTCGCCTGTGCGAACCTAATTCCCATTTATGGCATTAGTACCCGAAGACTGAGCGGGACAGAAACCATCCTTAGGCGATTTCATAATCGGAGACGCTATAAAGCAAGATATCTCAACCCTGTTTTTCCCACAACTTATCAAGAGAAGGTTGAAAACAAGTCCGCCAACGATAATCGTTGTAGTGGGAGAAGGTATAGAGGGAAAATCATGGACGCGGGTGGTAGTCGCAGCGCTGCAGCTAATCAGGACCTCTATGAAGCGGAGAGAGGGTATGATACTCGAGCCACTGCCAAGCACAAGCGCAAGGTGGCGGAGTTGGAAGACAAGGTAAAACAGGAAGCGAGAGGTCGCACAGAGGAGGAGGTCGCTGCAGAAGTGGATTGGCTGAAAGATCCAAGCACTCCTTCTAAGAGAGCCACTCAGTTTGTGCGAACCAAAGCGGAAAGCTGGCGCACAAAGACGCTAATTGCCAAAGCGCTGGAATCCATTGAAAAGGAGAGGCCGAAAATCATCACTGAAGTGAACTTAACAGACGCTCAGATGGCCAAGATCCTCGACTACAACAATGCTCTGGACAGTCGCATCACCAGGGTACAGGATGCCATCCATATCGTCGACCGCAAGCTCACTCTGTTAATTAAGCTGCTGAAAGACACCATCAACCAGGGCCCTGCTGCCCCTCAAACCACAAATGCAACGGAGCAGGGTGATAATTTACTGGATGCAATGCAAGCCAGGGTGAATACCCATGCTGCACAAATGGGCATGGATACCATCGGTCTATTGGGCAAGCATATCTAGTCTCAACCCCTGTTCCTCTGCTCTTTTTTACTTCTTCTTTGTGTTTTCGACTCCTTATGGCCTTTTCTGGGTTTACCAATGTCAATGTCTCGGTCTGCTATGTCTCAGCACTCTCGCTGCTTACGAATAAGGTTTGCCAATGCCGCCCTGCGTGGTGTGCCTCTGGCAATTTAGTCATGGTGGTTAGCTTATCCTAGTTATCTATCTGCCACAGCAAATGTTTTGTACACTTTTTTGTTATATAATATAATACTCTGACTTACACAAAAAAAGAAAAGCAATGGTCTTCTCTCTGAGAGGTCTGAGGTTCTTGGCACCTCCAAGGAGCTACCATCCCCATTGGAGCCAATGTTAGTGTCAGTCTTTCCAGCCTTCCTCCAGTGATTGAATGTTCTCTTACAAAGTGATTTTGAAGTGTCAAGGTCAAATTTTGTCATTTCAGTGAGTCTTCAAGCAAAATTTGGTCACTAGGCATTAGGTCTAGGGTTTGCTCTCACTCTTTTCAAAGTTGCCAAAATGCCAACCTATGTCACTATTCAGCTGAGCCTATCATCATTCAGAGGGTTTTCATCATCATGTCAAGTTCCATAGGGTCATTTTACAGCTTATCCATGCTTCAGTTGTGCCTAGGCAAGGTTCATTTCCCTCTCCTAGGGTTTTGAAGGCGATTTCTCTTGGACGGTCAAATCAATGGAAAAACTTGTTTCCTGATGTTCATTCACCTTCCCCTATCCTTAATGTACATTATCAAGCACTTTCGAACACTTAGATCCCCCAAAATCCTCATTTTTGCACAAACCCTAGTTTCTTGCTACAACCTGGCAATTTTCTAGGTTGGGCCTGTGTTTTTCCCTTTTGGACCCCTTCCCCTCAATCAATCTATGATATTCCACTTTACCATACTTCCTAACATCCCTCCCTACTCCCAAAAATTTCCTCAAGAATTTAGAATCCCCTTATCCCCTTCATTTCGCTTCATTTCGACCAAAACTCTTGTTCCACACATTGGGATAAGTTTCACTAAAATGATTTTTCTGAGCAATCAAATATGATTTTTTCAAAACTGAGAGAGGTCTTTGTCCAAAACATGCCAGGGAAGGAAAACCTCCTTCACTTTTTGCACAGGTGTCATGGTTTTAAAGAAATGTCAAAAATACCGGTGAGAACGAACGTGCTCCAAGGACGATTGGCCAAAGCACAAAAACGAAGGAAAACGCCCGATCCACTCCAAATTTTGGCCAAATCCTCTTTGAATGAGCATGGTACTTGATTGGGGACTCCCAGCCCAAATTTCAAGAAATTTGGAGAAAATTTTGTCATTTGTGAATTTTTTGTGCCAAACACAGGTTTTTGCCATTAACGGGTCTCACCCCCAGTGAGACCCTTCGTCCCGGCAACTCCATTTGACAAAAACTCAGCATTTCCAGATTTTTCATGCAAAGTTACATATGCACATGGATGGAATTGAGATTTTGTGAAGTTTTGGGCCTCCAGAAAGTCAAAAAACATGCAAAATTTGACTTTCTGCCACCTTTTTTACTACAGAAAGCTGTCCTGGGAGAATTGATTTTTGACAGGGCAAATGAACTCCAAATCCAAAAATTCCAGTTGGGTGGGAAAGTAGACTCACAAAAATTTCCAACAAGACTACTCTTGCCCAATTTTTCCACCTACAAGTGCCCCAAACATGGCTCCAAAGGGGCGCAACATGTCAGGCAGGGGGGCGCGACATGTCAGGCAGAATTGCCCAGAAATGCACTGTACAGCCTAGAAAATGCAGATTTGACTCAGTTTGACTTTTTGGGGTGAATGATGATTCTCTTTGATGTAATTATGGTACTTTTATGACACTTTTACTCTTATGTAACTCTTCTAGAAGATTCATGCATGAAAAGGGTACAAATTAAATGAATGAATTGGTTTCCAAGTTTATAGAGGCAGGTTGTTTTGACTGCCTAGTTTGTAGTGCTTAGTTTAAAAGTGGTTGAAACAGCTCTTAGGATAGTGAGCTCGACCCTTAGAGGCAAGAAAAGGTGTTAGCTTGCCTATATTCTGTATTTTCCTAGTCATTTTTAGGGGTTGGAAGGTTGAACTCTTGAGGGAGAAGCTATCATTGTATTATTTCACTGTATCTCTGCAATTTTTGGCTAAG
>APFE030924158.1:2674-18629 GCA_000404065.3 Pinus taeda | reverse complement strand
TTCTAGAAGATTCATGCATGAAATAGTAAATATTTAATGAATGGATTGGTTTCCTAATTTATAGAGGCAAGTTGTTTTGACTGCCTAGATTTTAGTGCTAAGTTTAAAAGTGGTTGAAACAGCTCCTAGAAGGATGAGCTCGACCCCTAGAGGCAGGGAAAGAGGTTAGATCATCTATATTATGTACTTTCATACTCATTTTCATGGTTGGACTCTTGAGGGAGAAGCTATCATTGTATTATTTCACTGTATCTTTGCAATTTTTGGCTAAGGAAGACCAGGGTTTTGCAGTCCTCTTTGGGATTCTTGTGGACTCATGTGTTGATGGTGTGTTTCTCAATGTTCTTGTAAGCTTTGTTATGTGATTCGTTTCCTTTCTTTACTTCTGCACATTAAACAAATGAAGTGTTAGAGTAAGAATTCATGCTTGTCATGCTCTGCTTTTAAGTTTGTTTAATTTCAATGTTTTCTACTATTTAAGGAGAATTCAAAGTTATTGTTTGCTCTCCTTAACTCCTCACCTGTCATTCCTAATCATCCACCTCAATCGAAGGCATCAATATTGTCTCCTACCTCGCCCCAAAGAACCCCCTGCAGAAACTGTGTCCAATCCCCGCACCCAAAATTGCCATCCCCTCAATTTGCCACCAAAAACCCTAAAAACCCCAAATCAACCCTTTTGATTAGTTTACTAGCCTAATATCAGTGTTACCTTATTGGTCATCTCATCTATTGGAGATTTTACGAGATAGATCGGAGAGAGCCTTCTCCTGCCCCGTAGGGCTAGCTACGAGGCTAAATGGTTTGATGTAGCCTTGAGGTTTACCTGTCTCAGCCTGAGGTGAAATTTCAAGCGCTAACACCCTCCATTTAGAATTTGGATTAGGATGTTAGTCCTCCCTTATTTCCTTATTAGGTAGGTATGTTCCTTCATCGTTTTAGCATGTAAGATTGGATTTATTCAAGTTTCTTTAGTGGTTTCTTTTTTACCTTCTATCATACCATGTTGAGTTTTGAATATTTATTAGACTAATAATTACTTCTATTGATTGACCCATCAATTTATCATGTGTCACATCCATTATTGAGAAATTAAGCATAGAAAACCTTCAACACTCAAAATAATAATGATACTAGAATCATGAGGAGACAACCAAATACAAGAGACACAAAGTTTATCATGGGAAAATCCTTACCATGTAAAAGCTCAAGAGCATTTTCTTAGAGAAATTATTCAATTCAACAAGAGATACAATCTTATCTTTTTAGTCAAAATTAAAGTCAAACTGACTAGTAACCAAACCAAGGTTAAACTGAGATAAATGCATCCTCTTGAAATTTTAGTCTCCTAAAATTTGAGCCTTTTGCCATGAGCTTTAGTTTGCTACTCATAAACTCATCTTATTTCCCTCAATTTTGACCCTCTTATTCTTCCTCAAGTTCATCCTTTTTCTGCCTTTGATTTGTCCTTTTTGTGGTCCAAATTATGCCAAAAGGAGGAGGTCAAATGGCCCTATATAGTGATGGAAGGTGCCCAAGTGGTGTGATTGTTGGACTAAACTTAGTTGAACATATGGAGGAGCCAACTTGTCTTTTGGAGGGAAAAATAAATTTAATTTTGAATTTCAAATATTTTTTCTTTTCATTTTTCTTTTTAGGCTGATTTGTATAGGAGGAATATCGATTGTAGCTATAAAAATATAACACAACCAATATGGGACAATGTTGTAGTAATGTAAATGTTTTTAAACCTTTAAATGAAATATTAATTTAAAACTAATAATATGTTGAAAGTCGTATAAATCCCAATATGTTGGAGATGTCTACTCTTTCTAAGCGACTATGAGTATTTAGCTCTTGGCTCAATTAATAACCAACCTAGATCCAGACCAATAGGTTGGAGATGTCTACTCTTTGTAAGTGACTATAAATATTTAATTGTTGGGTCAATTAATAACCAACCTAGAGCCATCTTAACTCCAGATCTATCAACTCTCGAGAGGGATCAAATCTATAGAGGTGCAAACCTCTTCTTTGAGTGCATAACTTGAAGAAATGTTTGCACCTTAAGAGCTTCTATAACTCAAGGATTTTGATATATTTAGAGCTAAGATGAATCGAGGATGGTATAATAATTAATAACTAATAATTATAATATATGTATGAAAATGTTTTAATTAATAATTGTAATTAATAGATTTATTTGTTTTTGTTTTTATTTTTATGTAATTTGATCGAGTCAAAATGTTTAGATAGCATAACATATCAATAAACAACATCTCTTCCATACTAGGTTGGAGAGTGTCTCTTGGCCCAAAAACTTAATAAAATTAAACTGGTACAACTAGATTAAAAATATTAATGTGGTTGATATAGCCTAAGGCTTCATTTGTATTTACCATTGATAAATATATAACAAAAAAAACTATTGGAACAAAAATATTATTATTAAATTTGATTTCACTTATCACTTAAGAATATGAGGTCTTGATAAAAAAAAGAATTGTTGAAGAGTTTCTATCCTTTACAACCAATATATAAGGCAATTTTTCTAAAATTAGGTTTTCTTTGAAATCCTTAGGAAATTGGTGGGCATTAGGACATCAAATTTTTAAAGTTTTTAAAAACTGAATGCAACCTAAGAAACTCTCTAACACACTCGATCACTTGTCATCCACCTTAATTTGAAATAGGAAGCCTTGGGCTATATATATATATAATATATAATATATATATATATATAATATATTATTATATATATAATAGTAAAAATGAGATATGTTTTGAACATGTGGTATTGATGAACCCGTGGTAATTGCCTCATAGTAATATAACAAATATATTTACAAGTTAATAATATTTATGGTAAAACGAGCGTGAATATCCATGGTTAAAAATATTGTTATGTTGTAAGTTTATTGTAAGTATCAAAACTTGTATGTGCTTATTAATAAAATTTAAACACCATTACAAAATCAATATTTTAATTATAAGGAAAAATGTATCTTAACTTAACACTACTACTTATATTTTTATATTTTAATGTGATATGGGTATTGTGATTTTCTTTTATCTAAAAAGTTGTTAGTAATTTTATTAATAAAAACAAATTACATTGTAACAAATTGAATTTTATGATTTTCATTATTTTTAAAACCTTTTATTATTGTTTAATTGAAATGTAATCTAAATGTTTACAAATTGTTAAGCTTCCTAAATTTGAACAAATTATATAGAGTTACAAATTGTTAAGTCTCGTCAATTGAACACCAACAATAAAAAGTTAAAACAGTTAATAAAACATAATAAATAATTTTGTTATATTGTAAATTTTTACTTTTATAATAAAATATTATAAAAATTTTAAATAATATATAACAAAAAATATATAATATATATAAAAAAAAGTAACTATAAATTAAAACTCATTTTCTTAAAAAAATTAAAAAAAATAATTTTGTAACCACATTTATTTAATTAATAAGAGCATGACAAACTTACTACTGTACAATATAACAAGATTGAATATCCTCCCCCACTTTAATATGGATATTATTAAAGTGTAAATAGGTTTTGTTACAATACCATGGACCAATACCATGTCTTAACATGCCCAAAAATCATAAATCTTTTTACAATCAATTTATTTATTTATAATATTTTTAAATTAAATCTAAAAACAAAAAGGTTATACTTACTTTTGAGATATATTTAAACTCTCTATCTGAGTACAACTAAAAACATTTCAGATATATTCTATAGAGATTAAATTAATTTTTTAATAAAATTAAAAATGAGAATATTTTTATATATAGACATGTGAAATTTATATAATATAATTAATAATATTAATAACTAGATATATCAAATTATATAATATAAATAATATTATTAAGAACAAGCAGAGATCCATTTTAATTAAGTATCTACAAAAATCATGAGAGGAATCTATTTTTTGGTAGTGTAGATATTTCCTCACATTTCACACTCAAAAGAAGAGTTTGAATCTTGAGATATTTGAGCCCTCTTGGCCTTTGATAGATCAGGAGTTAAGATAGATCTATGCTCATATTGGTTTTATTTTTCTATTTGGCCAATTTATCATAAATGTTGAGTTAGGTCAACCCATAATGATTTATAGGGGGTTTTGGTTTCATTTTTGTGTTTAATCAATTTATAGTTATTTCCCATTAGTATTTCATTCCTATTACTAATGGCAAAGTAACCCATGATTTATGGGGGCTTTGTTTTTATTTGTGTTTAGTCAATTTATCATTAATGCCCATTAGTATTTTGTTCCTATTAATAATGACAATGTAACCCTAATGATGGTGGATTCCTAGTAGAAAATTCAATAGAGAGTCCCAAAGTGATTGTTTGGGCGTTGACCATTATGTTAGCATCCCATAATACCAAGAGAAGTGGTGGTGTCTAAAGACACCCTTGCTTGGATCCTAAAAGCCACTAACATTGAGTTTGTTCTACCTTTAATTAGGCTATATTGAAAGTGAATACCATAGGCAAAACCATGGGTTCTCATAAGCCTAAAGCTTGAAACACCATTCTACATTTAAATAAGCTACATGGAAGATGAATACCATAGGCAAAACCATAGGTTGTCATAAACGTAAAGCTCAAAACACCACTTGTAACTTCACCGAATCAAGCTATCCAAACCGCCCTATCAATTCCCCCTTAAATTTGACTCCGTAGATGAACGCGATCCCTGGTCCCTTGTTATCCAAACCACCCTATCAATTCTCTCCTTAAATTTGACGTGGTGCGATTAAGGTAGCCCCCTATCAATTTCCCCCTTAAATTTGACGCGATCCCTGGTCCCTTGTTATCCAAACCACCCTATCAATTCTCTCCTTAAATTTGACGTGGTGCGATTAAGGTAGCCCCCTATCAATTCCCCCCTTAAATTTGACCGGGGAGATTAAGTGGTCCCCTATAAATTCCCCCCCTTAAATTTGACTCCCACAGCAACTTCCCCCTTAAGTTTGACCTGGGGATATTAGGTGGTCCCCTATAAATTTACCCCTTAAATTTGACTCTCGAAGATGAACCTTGTTGTGTGTTATCCAAACCACCCTATCAATTTTCCCCTTAAATTTGATGTGCGGAGAGCCAAACCAACCTATCAATTCCCCCCTTAAATTTGACTTGGGGATATTAATGTGGTCTTTGGTCCACCATTATCCAGACCACACTATTAATTCCCCCATTAAATTTGACTCTAGTAAATTAATCTGGTCCACTACCCTATCAATTCCCCACTTAATGATCCACCACCCTATCAATTCCCCACTTAATAATCCACCACCCTATCAATTCCCACTTAAATTTGACTTGAGGAGATTAACCTCGTTCGTAAAAAATTTCCCATATAATCCAAACCGCCTATCAATTACCCATTAAATTTGACTTTCAAAATTAATCTGTTCCACCACCCTATGAATTCGGCCCCTTAAATTTTACTTGGAAGATTCTATAAAAAGTTAGACCACCACGCTATCAATTCGCCCCCTTAAATTTGAGCCGAGGAGATTCCGTAAGGAGTTTCCCTATACGTGGGAGTTGTCTTGGACATATTTTCGAGGATTCTCTTACATATTTGTTTGGATTCTAATGTTCACTAATTTAATTTGAATACCAAGAATAAAACCATGGGTTGTCCCCAAAAATAACGGATAATTTGAACAAGTCAAATTTACTAAAAATAGTTAACAACCCGTTATAGTTGAGTGTTATAGTTTAGTTGTGTATAAAGCCACCCTATCGTAGAGAAGGACACCATACTCAGCGGTGTTCGTAGAGAAGGAGACCTTCGTCAGCGGTAGTTCGAAAAGGGTATTGAGATATGGCGCAGCCAGACGAGTCTGAGCCTGAAATGATTATTTCTGATGAAGATTCAGACGCTGAGTATGATATTGTAATGGTTACTTCTGATGAAGATACAGAAGCTGAGACTGATGTCGAGGAAGATGATGATGAGGATGACACTTCTGCTGCGGAAGCGAGAAGGGGAGAAGATATTCAAGGAATTCCATGGCAGATGACAAACATGACAAGGCAGGAATACAGAGACATAAGGATGAAAGAGTATGAAAATATGAGGGATGTTCCTCAATCTCATCACACTTTCAGCTGAGGGAATTGGTGTGGGCAACATCAAAGCACGATGTGTATCTTTCATCGGCTTATTCTATTATCCACTGGTCTGCAGTAAGTCGTAGACGAACTGAATTTCTTAATGTGAGGGGCCCAGTCGTTGCGTCCGAAATCCATCCAGGGGCTGCCCTAGCTGGTTTCAGACAAGTCCAAATTACAAGCATGGCTGCCAAAAATAATTTAGTTGTTGTTGGTGGGTATGGAGGAGAGCTTATCTGTAAGTATTTGTGTATAAAAGATGTCAGTTATTGTTCGAAGATCTCTGAAAATGAGGTTGGCGACAATGCCAGTACGAATTCGGTAGAGATTTATGAGAGTCCTGGTGGCGCAACTCGCTTAATCACTGCATCTAATGATTGTGGTGTGCGAGTATTTGATCGAACTAATGGATTTGCACGGATTCAGCACTTCTCCTTTCCCTGGGCTGTTAATCGTGCCTCTGTAAGTCCTGATAACAAGTTGTTTGTTGTCGTTGGGCACGATGTTCAGGGTTTTCTTTCAGACTGCCAAACAGGAAAGGTAGTTGCAACTCTTCAAGGTCATTTGGATTACTCCTTTGCGTCTGCTTGGCATCCAAATGGTACAATATTTGCTACTGGGAACCAAGACACAACATGCAGGCTCTGGGATGTTAGAAACACTTCAACCTCGCTTGAAGTTCTGAAGGGCAACATGGCTGCCATACGATCTATCAGGTTCTCCTCAGATGGACAGTTTATGGCCATGGCAGAGGAAGCGGATTTTGTCCATATATTTGATACAAAGCACATGTATAACAAGAGCCAGGAAATTGATATCTTTGGGGATATAACTGGAATTTCATTCAGTCCAGACCCCGAATCATTTTTTATCGGTGTCCACGACGAACCACCTATGGACAGTCCGTTTGGTAGCCTGCTTGAATATAAAAGAAGGCATCAATCTTTTTATCTGGATTCTTTAATGTGAAATTTCTTGTTCAAATAATAGTGGCACTTTCGCAGGTGGAACGTTGCACTGCGATCGCATTTTGAAGATTAGGGTATGAAATAAACTTACGTTATTAAAGACCTCTCAACAGTGGATGCGTTACGGCTATTGTAATATTTTTTTCTAATTATTCTAGTAGGATTACTATACTTTGATGGGAAGGTTCAAATTGTAAAATTGTTAAAGATAAAAGTTTGTGTAGTAAACTTATTCAGTGAAACTGGTAAATATTATAAGAAATATATACGCTACAGTTTAAATCTATAATTTTTTTAAAATAATATATATTTAAATTTTATATTAAAATTATCTAGATATTTATAGAATATGCTATATGAATACTTCTTAAAATAGTTATTCATAACTTTTTTGTGATGAACTTTATAGATGGCAAAATTTTTACTATTCATTTTCGTGACATGATTATATTAATTTAAATACAAATTTGAGGATATGATTTTTGAATTTGTAGATGGCAAAATTTTTACAATTCATTTTCGTAATATTATTATATTAATTTTGAACACAATTTTGAGATATGATTTTTTTTATTAAATTTCTACTCGTTCCAATTAAATGATACATATCATTTGCTTGAGCTGATTATTTTTAGTTAAATAATGATATCGTGAGTGTTTTATATGTTTTTTTTTTATTAATTGACATTGCTTAATTTTTATCCATTTCTTATAGTTTATTGTATTTTTTAACTATTTCTATGGGTATGCATTATAAGTTTAGTATTTATAATTAATTTTTTAAGAAAGATTATCTTATACTAATGGCTTTAGTTGGTTGCAACTTTTTAATTGCTATATGTATATAAGAATGTAATTTAGTATTAATTAATGGTTTACGAAGGTTGATGTATTTAGATTTATGGATTTTATTGGTGTAAGTTTATATTTTAGATTTATGGATTTTGTTGGTGTAAGTTTATATAAGGATATATGTATAAAGTTAGTGATTTATTTAGATATATTTTTTATTACAAAAACACTTTTCAAATTGTTATACAAAGCATGTTTTTAAGATATTTTGTTGAAGCTTTGTTATTTCAACTTAAGGTGGATGAGAATTTATTGATTTTTATTTTTTATTTTTTTAATAAGATAGATTCAAACAACATCTAGGAATTCCTCGAAGGGGAAGCTTCCGAAATCTTGATCATTCTCCCAGATTTTGAGCCAACACAAGTGGAAAGGGGAGCAACCTACTGGTGACCAGCGCATGGCATAGTGGAGAAACCTGCTGGTGAATGCACCCTAGTAGGCTTAAAGGGAGCGTTGGTCCTCAAAATGGCTTAGATGATGCAGTTTAGGGCTGAAATTCTAGGGGATGAAGGGAACATGGTTAGGGATTTGTGCAAGATGGTGACAAGAGGGAACAGGATGTTGATTGATCCCATTAGGAGGCTCACTGGTCAGATGTGACAAAATGGCCTATAAAAAATGCCATGTTGGGTCTCAGCATTTCACTTGCTATCTCTCCCTTCATATTCAAGAATGCAATGTTTTGTACTTTCACTTCCCCATTAACATCAATGGAAAAGGAAAACGCTTTCAACCAACAAATGTTTGGTCAATTCTAGTATATATGTAACTTTGTCAAATTATGTATGCACCTCTTTCTCTCCTTTGTTAACTAAAAATATGCATTTCATGAGTCAAATCAACAAATTAGTGGAAAAGGTAACTCCCCTGCAACTAATCTCCCATTGTCATTCTGGTTTTGCGAACCTTTTTACTTCTTCTCATGTTGATTCTTCATCTATATCTACTTTTAATCTAAACAACTAAATGCATTCCTATGGAGAATATTTAGTTGAGAGAAAATTGAGCGGTCACTTCCAATATCTTCCATAGATATTCAACCACCACTTACTAGATTTTTAAGATATCAGCAACCTATGGATCAATGAGCCAAGAGCACATTCATGCCTATTGGTCTAAGTCTCAATCAAGATTACATTTATAATTGTGCTTCTCTACTTTGACTCATGGAAATGACCTCTAGATTCAACAAACATATCTCCTATGCATGGCTGGCACAAATCATTTGCTTCTATAAAGGCTTCTTAACCATATGCCATCTAGTGTAAACATACTTTTGTCTTTATTGTTGGTAATCTGATAATCCTTTTGTTGTTGCACTAAATGCTCTCTGGCCGAAACATTGTTAAATATTCATTTAACAAAGGTTATGGGTCCCTTTGAATTAGAGATACCACTAAACCACCTTCACAATGTAAACTTGTCTTATCCTAAGGAGGTATTTGACTACTTCAAATCTCACCCAAAGCATCTGAATTATGATATCTAGAAAAATGATATTTAATACAACAATATTTTCTTCTAGATTCTTAATTTTTTGAAAAGTTTACACAAGCTTCCCTCTAAAATAAATATTTTCCTCAAGATCTTCTAACTCGTTAAAAGAGCTACTAAATTCAAAACTAGTGTCTATTTCACTTACAATTTCTCGAATAATTTGTTCCCTTGCTCAGTCTATGGATTTTTTTTTTATAGACACATGAGATATTTTGTCTTCTTCTCTACCATAGGTCCACCCTTTATCTTCTACAAAAGTATCTAGCTCTGTTATTGCTAGCAAATTAGTTCATTCTCTACTGCTACTAGATGAACACCTATCTTTTTCATCAAAAAAATTTGTGAACATCAAGTTGATAGATGGCCTAAAATTCTACAATAACAATTAGAAAAGAAACTTACTTGTAGATATCATATCCTTTGAACATTCTAAGTGTTGATTAGTAAGGTGACCATTTGATACAGGGAATCCCCTTCTTGTTCTAATTTATGATCTTCAATACTCTTTGAATCGTTATCTGCTCGATTCTTTAGAGAAGGCATCTAGATATTACATGCATCTCGAGTGTCTTTATAATTATTATATTTAGCTTTCATAGTAGGTGGGATCCTTCTATTCCATTATATAAGCCATTAATATGACTCCCCAACACCAACATATAACCATTAAGAATATGATCGTCATAAAACATGTGTGCTATATAACTCAAAAATAAATTAATTACTCTTCCATTAAATATGCAAAAGTAGACATAGTCTTTATGCCTCCATAAAAAGTAATCATCATCTATGCATATACCTATTGAAGCAAACATAATCAAACAGTAACAAACAAGCTCCTTGCGCCTCCCAAAATACCCTTGTATCTCCATCCATTAGCATCATAATGATCATAAAATATATACATCCCCAAAAATATATATGCATCCCCAAAGAATATATAATAGATTCATCATAAAAACCTGAAAATATCATCCATAATAAGTGTTGCAAAACATCCATATAAAAATAAAAAACTAAGATAAGTCTATGCACAAACTCGTGCTGAGAAAGTAAACTGAAATTATAGCAGAAAATGAGACATAATCCGTATGTACATAAAATTAAACGTAAAATGCTCTAGCTTTCTAGCTTGTGAAAGGGAGCACTTTTAGCTTATTTCTCTTGCTTCTAGCGATGGGATGTGACAAAATTGAGAAGAACCATTAGATGAGTCAAATCTTATAAATTTAGCCTTTTTCCTTTCATGGATGATAGGAGGTTGAGCAATGATAATGGCATGTTTAGAAAGTTAAGTAGTAGATGGAGGAGGTTGGTTAGCAAGCTTAGAGGATTGGGCTGTTGGTTGTGGTGTGTGAACAAAATGAGAAGCAACTTATTGCAATTGATGTGAAACATGAGGTTCAAGAGGGGGAAGAGGTGGAGGAAGTGAATTTGTTAGCCACCCCTAAACTCACCATAATGGTTCTGGTTGGATAATGTTTTTCCAACCATCATTGGTAGGGACTACAAGTGGGGTAGAAACATGAAGTGGTATTGGGATCTTGATACTATTCTTGTTATGTATGGAAGGTTGCAAACATTGAGAAAAATGATGGTTAGTTATATGTACAATGCTAGTTCAGAGTAGCTATGTTAGTTCCTTTGAATCTCTATTAAAATGAATAGAAAATCTAAGCCTTTTATCTCTTATTATCCCTATCCCCCCTTTCTCTATTATTTCTTCCCCTTCCTTTGTTTCTGTTATAAAAAATCATATTGTAACATAGACATCAAGTTAATTTCAAGTCTCGGCGAAATAATATATTTAAGTATCAACAAATATATTATTATGTGAGTCTTAAAAAAAAATAATTAAGAAAGATAATTGCAAGAAAAAGGGATAATCGCTTGATGAATCACCATAAGTCAAATGAGATAAAATAAATAGAAGTTTGTATCACAAAATAATTGACTGAGTGCTAGTATTGGAAAACGATCTAGAAATCCATTAAACTATGCAAAGGAAAAATAACAAATTACTTATAAATATCTCAGATCCAATGCAAGGACGACTAAACATAAAACATAGGCCCTTTTTTTTATTTAAGAATGTATGGCTCAGACCAAGTATAGCACTGAGAGGCATATATTAGCTGCAATCGTAAAATATATTAAAGGTGTGAGGGTCATTCCCTTAATGAGATTGTAAATTTGGAGCTTATATGGCTCACAAAAAAATGGGTCCTCAGGTCAGTCAAAAAACATGAATCAATCAAATTCCCTTATTTTTATAGAATGAATAGAAACTTGAAAATTACCACTATTTTTTATCCTAAATCTAAATAATAAGAAAGTTTGGAATCATAAATAAATTAATATTATGATTAGCTTGTCTTGCCGAGGATGTGAAGAGGAATCGTTGCATTTATACCACAAAGAATCAATGTGGTTTCATGCCCAAGACCATAAGGTCTCAAGGGATCCAACTTGACATATATTGTAATGAAAGAATAGTGATTTTCACTATAGGGTTTCATTTTATATTTGCAATAGTGCATTAGTGATCACCCATTATTAGGACAACCATCAAAATATGAGTTAAAATGATAACCATGATTTTGTGTCAAAAACTTTTAAAAGTTTTTTAATAAAAGGAAGAGGATATGTACTCTGTATTGATAGAAATGCATATGCATTTTCCTTTTTGAATGGCCATTATAACAAAGTGAGAAACATATCAAACATGCTACTGAAGAAAATAATATATGCACAGAGGAGGTATTTAATTCGAGCACGAAGTGTATAAAGATACCATCAACAAGTCAAATATTTTATAGCTTGTTAAAATGCTAAATGCGATGATGAATTTTAAAATGTGGGGAAAATAGATAAAAATTCAAGTAACTAAGAAAAATACAAAGTGCTTGTGTGCCCGAGGTCTCAACCTCAAGGGCTCACACTACATGACACAAGAATGCTAAGAAAAATAATTTTTAGGGCAAGACCAAACTATACAAATAACTCATGAAATTTTTCTTACTTTACATGCAAAACAAATATTTGAATAAAGATGGGTTTTATGAATTTCAATATTTTGTTGAAAAACCCACGAGGGGATTTCAATTTCAAAGGAAATATTTCAGATATCTTCTAAGAAATCATCAAGAAAACAAACAAACAAAAAGAAAAATAGGTACACGGCATTAAAACTCAATGTAATTTCAATCCATTAACAAATGACATAAATTATTCATCTTCAAGCATACCTGGTAGTTTGACATGCCCAAGAACAGTTACTATACAGTAAGAATCTACTCTTTTCTCCTTGGACTCCATTAGTTTAAGACGATTTGCAAAGACATAACTGAAAAACAAAGAACCAAACATTATGAATACCCTCTGAAATCACACACGAAAAGTGAAAAGTAGAATATTGTGAGCAATGATAGAGAATTATGGTGAATAAATGTCATAATTAATGACAAAGGAAAGGGTTTACATTATGGATGGAAAGACAACAAAATAGGGATTCCGACCAAGGTGGGTAATGCCAACAATGACCAATGACTTGGAGAGAAAATATATTTTGTGGGCAGATTAACAGTGGTGTGTTATTCGGAATCAAAAAAATTATTAAGGTTTCCAAATCAGAGGATTACGCCATGAGGAGAATTGCAAGGCGTGTTATTCGGATTCAAAAAAATTATTAAGGTTTCCAAATTAGAGGATTACGCCATGAGGAGAATTGCAATATAAAAGCCACATAAAATTCCACATCATTGTTGGCCTCTAGTCAACACAAGTGAGAGGGTAACATGTAGCCAAAGTTTGGGAAACCAATATAATGAGTTGTCATCATTTTCAAATGGGGGGATTTAAAGAACTAAATGAATGTCATATTGCACCAACGAAAGAAGGAATGCAAAAATATGGAATTAATAGGTAATCTCAAATGGATAAAATAAGAGACTTGAATATATCTAGTACAACATAGGTAGGATGGGGTATCATGCCCATTATCATTTTATTCGGTATAAATCATAGCTAGCAATGATGGCATGGACACAATCAAACAAATTTGAATCCTTCACATAAAAATCGCTAGCCATATAATAAACCTATGTCTTAACCTAGGTCTTAGATTGTGTGCTAATGTCCATTCTGATTACTAATACATCATAAATGTCATGTTATCACTTTGTACTAATAGTTCAAAGCATAAGAATATTCCGTTTAATTTCACTATCTAGCACCAAACTCATAAACTATCAACATTTCCATCCAAATATTTAATATTTTATTTAAATGCATACCCTACCAATGCTTTTAATCATAGATTATAACATATACCATGCAAAATAAAAACTTACCCTATAGGCTGACAACATATGTCATACATTGGAAATATGACGTTGTGATCACCAAAAAGTGTATTTTAATGACGAAAACTCTTCGGTGTTAAAACACAACACCTTTTGACCGTAGGATAATGTAATAGATATCCAATCTTTTTTTTTGGATATGGAGTAAGAATTTATATTTTTTGACATTAGATACCACATAGGTTAAATGATAGTTATGAAATTATATGTCTTACGCTTTAAGTACCATGTAAATATATGTTATGGATTTCCTTCAATTTGTTACACCCACAACATATTTTTTTGCCTCCATCTTAAACATAATCACAATCCAAATGTTAAAGAAACTTTGAAGTAGCTATTTATCTATTTCTTATATATCATTTCATGAGACACAATTTCTTTTTGGAATGATATTGAGGTGGGGTCCTACCTACTAGTTTCATTTCTCACTATTATATACATTTTTTAGGCTTACACTTAATTTACTTGTTAGGGAATAGGGGAGGCAATCACAATGGTTTAAGAAAATTTTATTGTTGACATACATCAACAAGAGTCTTCCTCCTCAGTTCCCTCTAGCCATGGAGAAGCTTCCTAGGGGGATTAATTTTAGATGTACTATTTACTTAATCAAAAAATGTATCAAGATCATGAAGAAACAGAGATTCCATTGATATAAAGCATGTTGAGATTTTCTACATGACTTGAAGACAAATATTGTAGTACTTAAAAAATATTGACACCTTAGGAAGCCTTGGGGCTTTAAATTTCATAAAATTTGGTTCAACTTCAAGTAAAGAGCCTTGAACAAAATTGAACTCAAAGTAGGCTTGAAATAGGTCTCAATTGATTTTTTTTACCACCATCTTAGGCCTAGGTTTGTTTCCAAAATTCTCTTACATTTCATAATTCATTCTTCAATCGGTCCTTAACCCTTTTCATATGGACCTTCAATAATTTTTTTATAAATAATTACCCTTTTGTAGTAAACGAAGATCATCAGAAACCTATGTCCATAAGGCCTCTCAGGTCTTTCTAAGCTTCATGTTTTTGGTCCTAAGGAAATTTTTCGGCCTCCTGATGGTTAAGCAAGTAAACCTCTAGGAGAAACTCAACCTCAATATTTTATTCTTAAGCATTATACTCCAAATTTTGATGACATTGATTTTCCTTCCACTGAATATGAATTTGGTCCTAGGAGAGAGCAGTAAACATGGCCTCTTCGATGTCATATTGTGGCATCTTGATTATTCTGTTGGAAATAATACTGAGAGGGGGGGTGAATCACTATTATCACATCAATAAAACTTTTTCATTTCCATATTCAGATTCATATATGCTACTTCCACAACTTCTTATGATTCATTTAGTTGATCCTTACTGAGTGATTATAACATTATCAACCATATTAACAGTAAACAGGTGCAGTAAAATAGAACAGATCATCACACATAAGCCACACACATGAACACCATGATATAAGGTGGAAACCCAATATGGGTGAAACCACCTGCTGCAATATGTCTCTATCTTCTTTCAGCTAGAAACTTCTTTTTACAATTGTACTGGTGCAGTCCTTTACCAGTACGCAGACTGCAACTTGCAGAGAGCTACAACCCTCTCTCGTTTTCCAGACTCTCCTGGAAGGGAGCTACAACCCCCTTAGCTCTTGCACTAGCCAAGATACTAGTACGTAGGTGCTGGCCTACAGAAGGCTACAACCTTCTCTTTCTTCCAGGGACCACGTTTCATAAAACATTTTCAGTCTGGATCCATGCACATCAATCAATCATCAATAATTTCTACATCAAACAATCTACTTTTCACCAATTAGCACTGAATCAAGTAGACACTTCTCTGACAGCTGTATCCAAATCACAGTAACTCTAACCACACACCAAATATAAACCCAGAACAAAAAATACTATAATTCAAGCTTAAAGATTAAGACCCATCAATAGAACTTATCCTTCTCCTTGCGCTCAAGTTCCTTCTTTATTCAGATCCATATCTGCACCATAACCCAATCACAGTATTCCAGATCTAGCACTTTATCAGATATTCAATAACAATTCAGATGATGCTTTGCCAAATGATCTCCTTCCCCTTTTATAGTCTTAGGCCTTTCACAATACC
>APFE030924157.1:0-13658 GCA_000404065.3 Pinus taeda | reverse complement strand
TTTATGGATATTTTTATCCATTTTCCTATGCTTTTCCTAGAAAATCTCGCCTTTATCTCCTGTGAGGATTTTTCTAATCAAAGCTTGCCTTTTCTTGGGCAAGGCTTTTATGATTGTCCCTAACTTAGAATCTTTCTCCAGCTAAGTATTTTAATGGATATTTATCTCCAAATCCATTAATATCATCTAAATTTGGATCTAGAAGTCTTATTATGAATATTATTGATTCCCATTCACAAATGGGATTTGGCAAGAATCTCCTCTCTTGGTGTCTCACTATTCTAAGTGATTAATTATTTTATTTATTTCATAAAGTATTTACTTTTCTTGTTACACGTTAAACCTACATTTTCTTAGCTTAGGTTAGCAAAGTTTTACATACAAGGGAGGGGTGTTACATATATGCAATTTTAAACAACATAGAAAATACAAATTTAAATAAGAAAACATACAATTTTAAATTTTTAAATGTGAAACACAAATACAAATTCAAATAGGAAAACATATAATATATATTTCCAAGTTGTAACGAACCTCCTTATCCTACTTTGGAATTTAGCTGCTAAAATCCCATTCTGTAAAGTTTCTTTATTTTTTTTATATTTAATCGTTAAGATGCAGCACTAGCAAGAGTATCTTTAGCCTGCCCTTAGACCATCATTAGTAATCCTATAATAGACTCCACATTCATTATTAATTTAACAATAGAATGGTTCTGGTATCCTCTTTTAACCTTATTGTCAAGGCTTATGTCTGATATTTCTAGTAAACGTGATTTAGTAGATGAAGATGGAACTAACCATAACATGCAACCTATAATAATTACCTTACCTACATCAATAATATTAATTAAACTCTACTATCATGATCATCCATCATTACTATAGGTCTTGTTTCCATCATGCATAGCGAATTGGTTAATTAAATACAAATTCTAGATCATGCATTATATAGGTAACGTATTCATACACGCTCTAGGTACTGTCAGAAACCTGGTGATATTCAAGTCAATTTCATTGGATATATTACAAACTGATATATGCATAACTAAAAATATGTACCATCAATTCCTTATACTTCATGCAGGAGCATCTAATTTCATTATGCACAACATAGACCATGGTGAACCCTTGATAACACTACGGGAGACACTCCTCCATAATTGTTCCAGATGCATGAACATCTATAAAACACTAAAGCATGATACTCTTTCTTACCACTGCAAAGATAATCTTAATAATCTCGATATGCATATGAGAGCACATGACAGTTATATGCATTATTGAATCCATCATTTCTATAAAAGAGGAAATTAAGAAATCCATATATTTGAATTGTTGGATTTAACATCCTAATGATTTTATCAGTACACAAACCCATGTAATTCATTGAAACATTCTCATGGTGAGGAAACTTAAGAAACCATCTGATAGAAAAACTGAAACAATAACAGAGACTTAAGGAGGAGGGTGTGGAGGAAGAGGCAGAGGAGGGGGTAAGGAGAAGGACGTTGAGGAGGAGGAGGGGGAAAGGACGAGGAGGGGTTAGACGAGGAGTAGGAGTAGGGGAGGAAGAGGAGGGCGAGTGGCAGGAGGAGAAGGACGATGAGGAGGAGAACGAGGGGGTAAGGTAGAGGCGAAGGTGGAGTAGGGGGCGATGAGGAGGAGGAGTGGGTGGATGCGGAGGAGGTGGAGAGGAGGAGGAGGATGAGGAGGAGGAGCGGAGGAGGTAGAGGGTGAAGAGAGGGAGGAGGAGGAGGAGGGAGGAGTTAGAGGCAGAGGAGGAGGAGGGGAGGAGGCAGAGGGGAGGAAGGGGTGGGTGAAGTAGGAAAAGGAAGGGGGTGAGGAGGATGAGGAGGGAGGAGTGGGAGGAGTGGGAGGAGGAGGGAGGCAGAGGAGGACGAGGAGGAGGGGGGAGGAGGTAGAGGGGGTCGTGGTGTAGGCGGAGATAGAGAAGGGGGAGAGGAGGTGGAGGGGGTGGTGGGGGCAGAGGTATTGGAAGGGGGGCGTGGAGGAGTGGTTGAAGGATGAGGGAGGGAGGAGGGTGGGGGGAAGCATAGGAGGAGGAGGAGGGCAATGTTAGAGGCGGAGGAGGACGAGGACGAGGAGGGGGTGGAGGCGGAGGCAGAGGAAAAGGAGGGGGGAGGAGGAGGACTGTATCAAGAAGAA
This sequence comes from Pinus taeda, assembly GCA_000404065.3. Classification (NCBI taxonomy): domain Eukaryota; kingdom Viridiplantae; phylum Streptophyta; class Pinopsida; order Pinales; family Pinaceae; genus Pinus; species Pinus taeda. Next base: position 11,490 of record APFE030924157.1, on the reverse strand, counting down.
CCAAGCATTGGTTTTGCACTCCCATTATGTATTTACACTAGATTTAATTTTGGTGTTAGGCCCATTGACATTCGTATTAGAGTCATAATTTATTGATGTCTTTTCCAACATGCGTACAATGTGGTGTATTGCATTTGTGCATTTCCTTCACCACTTCTAACCCAAGTTCCTTCTAGATTGGAATATAATTTGTGCCTCTTATCTACTTTAGTTATAATTATTAAGATGTCTATTTCCTCAAAGAAACTTGTATGTTCCAAAATATGAATGTTCAATTAATTACACATATTTCTATTAAATATATGAATAATAACTTAGTAAGATTTAGCTCCCTACAATAGTGTATATTTGGAGCATTTTCTTACTAAGAGTGAATCAAAAGACTCATCGAAAACCATATCAAAAACAAATTCCATCATTACATCTAGATGCACCAATCATCACAATAATAAAATTACATAGTCTCGTACTTCATACAAAGACTGGTCTTCCATGAGTAAAATTTTTAGAATTTGTTTTAGGATGGAACCCACTTAATGAACCATAAATTTATTTATGTCCATTTATATACTTTTATTTGAAATATTTCTTGGTGTTGACCATGATCTATGGAAATTGTACTTTTGATTTTATCTTTCCTGTTTTCCATTTACCTCATAAGAGTTCAACATTTCTTCCCTTAAAATCTCTCATAAGTATCATCTACATTCTAGGTAAGGTATGTCCTTGCATAGCAATCATTGACTCATAATTTTAATTTTAATATGAGTAAAGTAATATGGTGATAGTATGGCAGAAGAGACCTATTGGTACAAAATTAAACATTGTATTCAACTTTCTTTATTCCCCATTACTCCCGTGCCTATTTATCCTACATGATGACCACATCCCTAGAATTTCTCATCCATATTTTTAATCCAATAATCATACACTACAATGTGTTCATTTATCGAGTTTGAATATGAACAAGGTCTATCATTTAAAGTATTTTAAACCATTTTTACCTCATGGCTCATGGTATAGAGTCGTTGTGCCCTCCTAAGAGAATTTAACAACAACTTAAGTTTGGGGAACAAATAAAGAAATAAAAATTTTACCTTCTACAAATTTCCCAATCGTCCAAACCAAGTACAATAATTTTAACCTAATTAGAAATGGATTTCAGTCAACCTACTTCCTCAATTCATTATTTAAATTTAAATAGGGCAAGCAATGTCTTTGACAATTAACATTAGAAAACCCTCAATCATCTTCACCCGAACCTAGTACAATAATTTTGAAGTAGAGTTTAAAAGAGGGATGGAAGGCTAGCATATGTGGTGATTATATAATTGCAGATGCTTTTCCTATCTCCCATATGATGCACCAGAATGGCTTCAGGAATAAATCATTGGTCACCCCTCTCAAATTAATCCATAAAATGCCATTTTTCTAGTTGTGACTAAGAATGAAGAGAATAGTTATGAAACTAAGGAGAATTGGAAATATTTACAGTTAATTGTGCTAGTATACCTTAAACCATCCTTGAAACACCAAACAAAAAATCATGCAAATTTCGTCATATGAGCAAGCCATCATAAAAGAGGGCTATGCGAGAGTCATCATTGTGATCATTGCCAACATTTTCCCTGAGACTCTTATGGAATTTGAGTCTCCACACATGGCTTAGCCTTTCCCATTAGGATGCCGAATTATCAACAACACCCTGCTCTCCTCTTTCAAGATATAATTTTTTACAACAGTGGCCTCAGGGACATTTCTCGGTCTGCCTTGCTAAACGACTGCAACACCTTGCGGTATCTCCTTTTATGGAAGCATTCAAAGGAAATCTAAAGAACAATGCATCCAATACTGTTTTAGCACTGAAGACGATGAAATTTGATACCAACGTGTGGGTAGGAGGAGTATTTATATCGAAGAACTGCTAATCGAATAGACATTGTGTAACTTCCACGCAAGGAGAAATTAAGATAGGAGAAGATAATATGAGCAAGATTTTCCCAGTGTGACTTGTCTATGTGCAAGTAATGATAAGTGTTATCCAAATTACATAAGAATACATGAGAATAATCACTCACAACAAGTTTTCATTTGCTTGCTACAAGTCTGGTAGCTTCAATCGCTTGCCTACCTGAGGGATAGTTTTCCTCGACCTAAAGAACACCTCGTGTTCTTATTACTTTTTCTCCCGGAAAGAAACTCATAATTTCATAAGACCTTTACAGGTATTAGGATTACCTGAGGTGAATAATGTTTTTTTTTTCAAGATGGAATGAAATTTCAATCCTTTAAGGTATTAAAGGCATTCTTTATCCTTATTTGAGTAGTGAGCGATAAGAATTCGATAGATGGCCATGGAATGTCCAACCAGGTCTCTTTTTCTCAGATAAGGTGGATACTCACATTGTTCTCCCTGAAACCAAGAAAGGATAACCATTATCCTACACCAAATTCCTTTCAACGCCTCTAGATCAGCGGATAGGGGCAAAGAAAAGGCATTATTGGGGACCGAAAGGGAAACAACAACCCTTAATGAGATTTTATCCAAAAACCTAGTTGGGAAGGTGTCTCTTTAGCTTTAAATCTACCAATAAAATGAACTACTTCCGAAAGCTACCAAAATCCAACATCATCACTCGTAGTAAAATATTATAGGGTCGGTGTAGACACACAATCACTTAACCCAAGATTACTTAAAAGAAAGCAGGTGGAAGTGATTTTATCCATGTTGTGATTCTATTACCTAAAATTGGATTTGATGTATTTGGAATGTTTGTATTTGTATTTAGTATCAAACGAACCTATGGCTTCATTAATAAACTATTTTGACAGTTTATTTCAGTATCATTCATTGTCTCGATATTTTTTTTTCATGGTCATGATTTATCTCTAGCACATCTACATACTTTTGTAACTTTAGAGAATGCTCATTTCCTATTTAAGAAATAACCCTGAGGCTAAGGTTCTCTAAAATTGAAAAGCACTCACGGCTAATAAACAAAAATGATCATTTCAAATACATTAACAAGAAGGTTTACAACACCTAGCCATCGATATTCGTATCATTTATGTGGTAGATTGGGTCCCAACTTCGCTGTTGAGAATCCTTAGAAATTAAAACTTGAAATCACCATATTTGCTTCATGCCTATTCGTGGTTGTAGTATTGCACTAGATGTCCAAGGATTTAAACATATGGGCATTCTTAACCTGGTAGGAAAGATTCCGAGCATCTAAAATGGCATCACCAGAACATCACATAGCAGTCGATTCACTTTAGGTGATATGGATGCGGCCCTATAACATTCACTTCCTTATCCGTAAACCCTATGTAAAATTGTTTTTTATTGTTTCTCATTGGTTGCTTTTACTACCATTATTCTCTAAGCCTTTTTTAGGGTAACCCTATATCTATAAGCCAAAAGTAGGCTTTTGGGATTGAACAATTTCGTACCTATCTGGGTCATTGAATAAGGTGGATAAGGTCGATCTCTCCCGGATGTTTCCCATGCAATAAGGATAACAGGCACTGATAGTTCCGGCAAGAATAAAAACAGACACTGAAACCGGCATTCATCCGAAAAGTGGACAGAAAATCTATAACACACTCAAAAAAAAATGACTGCGCATGAGGATCATCCAGCATACCCGTGTATTCAGCGCTAATCCATAGGGAGGAGTAACCGTATGGTGAATCACATGTCCCGGCTAATTTTCCCGACCTTTTTCCACAACAAAATAAGAGCTAGCTTCTGTCCGTCCACATAACATGTGCAGAAGCTCCATCCCCGTGCCTCGATTTCATATTCAGATTGACAATTCTTCCTAGTTATTCCTCTCCTCTTCCAGCAACGAGTTTCCAAAAATGATTGGAGACATAACCAAATTGTTTTTTAAAAAGCTTCACAGGTTGAAACTGCCTCGTACATCCCAAAGGTTGAGTTTTATCACTATCATCTGAGAAAGGTTGAGTTCTCCGTTGTGAATGTTGAACTGGCCATGATATATCTTCCTTAATGGGTTAGTCCATTTCATGGGAATCAATTGTTGAGTACGGCAATTTAAACACGGTGGTGAGGTCCTCCCTACAATGGATGGATTGGTGGTGGTTACCACCTAATGGGAAACAAAGTGACCGGGTAGACACACAAGTGGACCAACTCTTTTCATATTTCGAGTTGCCATAACCCATCGTGTGCTTTTTCCCACTACGCATTCACCCCACGCAATGTAATATCGACATTATGGATGAGTCAGTTTATGTCATAATTTATGGATGAGTCCGTTTATGTTGATAATTTGTAACGTCCCACTCAAGTCGATATCACGAAAATAGAATCAAAGAAATTTTTGGAGGAGGTCATATTTTGTAGTTTTAAATTCCAGAATTCTTCAGTTCCTAAATAATATAGTACGCCAAAGAATCCATAACAACACCTTTACGTCCAAAAAAATGTTCTTTATATGACAAAGCGGATTAGATTTCCTCCGGTACTTTTGTTGCTGGCCTATCGTTTTAAAACTTACAAAACTTTAAGGACATGAATCGATCTCATGGGCATGGATTTGAGACCAGCTTAATAATTCCAGAGATTTATTGCATACTTTGTATCCATGGAAAGGCACCTTCAAAAACATATAGTGAGGGAAACACAAAGACCCCAAAGCTTAGATTGATAGCTCTTTGATGTAGGTTTGATTGAAGTCTCTTGAGAATTCTTTCGGATTTAACCCTATATTTAATTTTTTGATACCATATGGTCTTCTTAGAAGACATGTTTGAGCATACAACCTAGATGGGGTAGAAAACATCTTCCACCAAAGCATAAAAACTTCCTCCTTAATTAAATTGCTTGATATAATACCCTTGTTACATATCTAGTGAATTAACATATGTATATTCATGGTTCCTCAATAAACAATTAAGGAATCCTAACTTTCTTTAACAACAACAAATAAATATGACATTAACATGTTCTAAGCTTCAAATTTTAACTTCACCTTTACCGAGAACGTTTTTTTTTTTTATAACCCGTAATTGAAATCCTACGGAGGTGGATTGGCCCATAAGAATTAGTGTTTGAACTTTTTGTTTGATACCTTTGGTAACGAACCTCCTTATCCTACCCTATAATTTAGCTCCTAAGCTCCCATTCCATAAATGTTTATTTTGATCTATATTTAATCGTTAAGAAACAATACCACATAGTGTATCTTTAGCTTGCCCTTATATCATCATTAGTAATTCTGTAATAGACTCCGAAGTCATGATCAATTTAATTATAGAGTGCTTCTAGTATGGTCTATTAACCTTATTGTGAAGGCTTATGTGTCAGATTTCTAGTAAACATGATTTAGTAGATTATTTTTAGTAAACATGATTTAGTAGATGAAAACGGAACTAACCATAACATGCAACCTTTACTAATTTCCTTACCTTCATAAATGATGTTAATTAAACTCTACTATCATGATCATCCATCATTATTATAGGTCTTGTTGCCATCATGCATAATGAATTACTTAATTAAATACAAATCTTAGATAAGGCATTATACAAGTAACCTATCTCATAGACACACTAGGTACCGTTAGCAACCTGATGATATTCAAGTCAATTTCATAGGATATATTATAGACCCATATATGCATAACTAAAAGGATGTTCCATTAATTCCTTATACTACATGCAAGAGCATCTAATTTCATTATGCATGACATAGAGCATGGTGAACCTTTGATAATACTATGGGAGGCATTCCTCCATAATTATTCCACATGCATGAAAACTTGCAAAACACTAAAGCATGCTACTCTTTGCTACCACTTTAAATATAATATTAATAACTTCGAAATGCATATGAGAGCACACGACAATTACATGCATTATTGAATCATTCATTTTCTATAAAAGAGGAAATTATGTAATTCATATATCTTAATTGTAGGATTTAGCATCCTAATAATTTTGTTAGTACACAAACCGATGTAATTCATTCAAACGTTCTCATGGTGAGGAAGCTTAAGCAATCATCTCATAGAAAAATTAGAATGATAACAGAGACTTAATAGAATCTTCTCACAAAAAACTTGGAACTATAACAGAGAGACAGAGAGAGAGGGAGAGAGATAGAAAGAGTAAGAATCATCGTACAAACATCCCATGCGTCTGAGACCAACTAAAACCTCTCTTGAAGGGAGGAGCACCATCACCCAACAATGAATCACCTGTTACTCCCTTCGAGCCGAAGATCTTGCCAAGCATCAACTTCCCTCAATTGATGAATCACTGGGTATTTAATACCCTCTTTCATGATTTAGTTACCACTGTCGACGTCCTGCTTTTATGGATTTTTCCATTTTCCTACGTCTTTTTCGCAAAATCTCATATTTATATCCCAGGAGTCTTTTCCTCATAAAATCTTGCCTTTGTTTCCCATGAAGCTTTTATGTCTGATGGATCTTTATCTCCCATCCATCCGATGGATATCCAATCCATCCAAATTTATCTAGAATGTCATACAGAAGCTTATCATAAAAGATTCATCTCTATTCCCATTCCTCATGGGATGTGGAAAGAATCTCCTCTCTCTTGGTGCTCCACCCTCTAAGTGATTTATTTTATTAATTTATTAATAACACATTTTATTTTCATAGTACATATCACCTAGCTTTCCTCATCTTAGGTTTAGAATAGTTTAACCCACAAAGGAGGGTATCACACCTATCTTCCCTCAACTTAGGTTTATAATCATTTAAAAAACAAGGGAGGATATCAAACCTAGCTTTAACTCAGCTTAGGTTTACAATAATTTAGCACACAAGAGAGGATATCTCTCCTAGTTGTAACTCGGCTTAGGTTTGCCATAATTTAGTACACAAGGGAGGGGTGTTAGAAAACTAAGGAAACACACATAATACAATTTCAAGTTAATATAAAAACAAACACCCAAATATGAAAATGAAACATTAAATAAAAAATCACACACTATAAAAAGTAAAACATACAGTACAAGTTCAAACAAACACACAATATACAAATTGGACTAAACACAAAACATGCAATTTCAAATAACTAATTGCAAATGATAAAATTTCAAGTCAATAAAAGAAAACGCTCAAATATTCTTATGTAGCTTTAAAAAACACACACACACATAATATACAAATTAAAATCTACATTATGTTTACCCATTCAAATTCATAATTCATTACAACAAACACATGATTACAATTCCAAATTAGATAAAAATATTCATAAATAAACATTCATACAAGCATTCACATATATATGAGATTTTAAATAAATAAACATACAAAATACTAGACCAAATAAGCAAACACAGTATATAAAATTTGGTGTCAAAATACAAAAGAAAATAATCATTATTAGGACCACCCACATATAGATATGAAATTTCAAAAAAGAAAACACACAATTCAACTAAACACACACAAATTCAAAGTAACATGGTACAGTATCAATTCAATATATGAAAATAAATACATAAATACATTAAATTATATATGTATACCCTTATCTAATTATATAAAATATAAATAATACAATATAAAAAGCTTTAAAAATCACTAAAAATGAAAACAAAAAAAAAAAGAAAAACCAATATGGATGGTCTGTTAAGTATAACTATATTTAGTGTTTTTCAATGCATGGTGAAAGATTGTATAATTTATATTTTTGTAAAAAAAAGATATAGATTTTTTTTTAATGTAAGTGTGTTATGAGTTAGATGTGAATGGGATAAGTGTTATAATATGAATGGATGCTCATTGAAGTGTAATATGACATGCCTCAAATATAAATGTTGTAAAGTAAATCTATCTTTAAAAAAATATGTTTTGACGGTTATGAGTTGAAAGAAAAGTAATCAACACAAATAAAGATAACTACACTACTGAAAGAAAAATGGTGCCCCATCCTTCTTGAGAACTAAGAAGGAGTTTAACCCTTTCAATAATTTTTTTTATTATTAATAATTGTGTGCATAATTCTCTTACAGTATTTGAGATAAGGAAAGAATAATATATAACTACATCAATATTTACTCTAAAAAAAACCCTTCAGCAAAACTAGGAGGTGAAATCCCTCCCGTAAATAAATTTGCATGCAATACCACATAAATATTATAGAAAAATGTATAGTTTTAATAAGATATAATGAAAATTATCAATTTGTTTTGAAGATTATCAATTTGTATTTTATATAAAAATAATAAATCTATCTATCACATATTTAAATAATGAAAACAAATAGAAATCCACTTTCGAAAATGTATATTTTTACACCCAAAAGGGAAAAACCTACAGATTAAACAAAGAAAGAACACAATACACCGCAAGTCATGTTAGAAAAAACTAATGGGTTAAACTAATAAAGAAGAGGTTATACTAGAAAACCACAAAATAAACTAATACACAATAGATTAAACCCAAATACACAGCTATCAGAAGTCATTAAAAATCCAGTGATGCTTGAATTCATAGGGGATAACTTCTTGAAGGAATGACAGAAAAATTATCTGTAATAAAAATTATTGAGGATGATTGAAAAAATAAAGAAAAATTTAAATTTAATACAAATTATTGAGGAGGAAGGAGAGCCTTGAATTCAATAAAATTGGCTAAAGCACGATGTTTCAACTAATCAAAAGGAGAGATACATGGCCATCTCTATATACCTAGAATTGGGATTTGATTTCACGTTCAACAAGGTAATTGGAATGCCTTGAACAACAACAATGTCAACCACCTCTTTCCTTCCATATTTCATTCATTTTCATGCAACGCCAACTCTTCATTCACTCCAATAATTTACACTGCACCAAACAAAAATACAAAGTTATGAAATGGAATCAATTCTTACAGCAAGGCAGAGATGAACAGAAACACTAAATTTAAATAGAATCTGATCCACACCATTTTAGAGATAATTGATTTCTTTGAGCCCAAAAAATCGGTAAACAACTCATCTTTCCTCCTCTTCCCTTCTCTTTTCAGCCTCCTCCTCTATCCCACACAACCATGATTGGCTCAAACACAGACTCAACACAGACAGACCCAACTCTAACCACACATATAGCCAAACACACAAGAATAATCGCAATCGATATGGACAAAGGAAAAGGAAGATGTTGGAAAAATGATAAGACTTAATATAAGGATTTGACACTTCCCTTCAATGGCTACAAGATTTTTACCACCGCTACTTCCTCCAGGATTCCATGCTCTCTCTTCAGTTGAGAGTCCATGCTTTTTCAAATTTCAATTGAATCCACGCCTCTTTGAAATTTTCAGCATATCTTTTTTTGGTCTATGTTCGACGGATGCTTCTGTTTGTTTCTACTTTTTGGTGGTTCTTTCCATTAATGCTTGCTATTTTCCCTTTCAAACAAACATCTTTGCAACACAAATATTTCCAATAAGGCTTCATTTCATGCTTTTACCATTTTTTATTTATTCCATTTCGTTAGTCACATTATTATGGATTTAACATTTAAAATTTGGTTTGGATTTAATTTTCATTTTAATATTTTATTTATTTTTGAGGATGTTTAAAACAGGGTGTTCAAAGCACTCGAGAGTTTGTCTAACATATCATATTATTTTATTTATTTTTAATTTTATCTAATAGCTATATAAATTTATTGGATATTAACATCATTTTTCTCTCTAAATTGCAAAGGAATATGTATGTAGTGTAGCATCTTGACAAATTTGCAAAATAGTTTTTAAGAAGTTTTAAAATAGGTAAGTGAAAATAAGTGTGCCCTAATCTTTACAATGAAAGGCAAGGTATTTGATCTTGGTAGGAATTGGTGTAGAAATATAAACAAAATGGCTAGTAAACTATGATGAACATCAGAACACTTACCTCATGATATATTTCACATTACCATGACTAAAAAATATCATGAAGATCTCAAAATTCTACCCAGGATGAAAATTAATTATGAAGGTGGAATGCAAATATCAAAATTCTAACCGACATGAAAATTAATTATGAAGTTGATAGCTCAGAGATTGTCAATAATGCGAATGCTAAAATTTAAGACAAGGAATTGCTCCAAATCATCAAAGATTGATCTTCACTAGGCGTGACCTTGAAGATGATAGAAGTGTAGTTGATTATAATATTTGGAAGAATGTACCTTTATTCTTGTCCTTCATATCCCAAGTAATATGTAGGTCTTTGTGAAGTTGTTGACTTCTGAGACTATTATAGTTGATGTTAAGAGCTCTGATGTAAATGCTAAAACTCAAGATAAGGAAGGAGTTTTTCTATATTAGCGAATGTTGATTGTCATTGGGATAAGAAACCTTATGATAGGACATTTAAAGTTTTATTCTAAAGCAATTGACTCTCCCCCTTGTTCTTTTTCTATGTGTTGGTATGCAAAATTTTCTCAGTAACTTGAACTTGAGTGTTAGAAATAATTGACGATAACAATGAAATTATTTTAGATGAGGATGGAATTCCTCCATATTTAGAGTTTGATCTTTATTGATAAGTAAGGACAACTCCTATAAAGGAAAGACTATCACCTTAAAAATGGTACAAAACCTACATTTAATGAGGTTGGCACCATTTTCACAAATAGTAGTAGCAATGATGTTCAAGAGAAGCATAATCATCTAATTAATGCATATGATATCGAATTTGGTTCATATTCTGTCCTTTTTCATTTTATACTTATTTTAAGAGGTCAATAATTTTCACTGCCACTATTCAATTTGGTTTATTGATCCTTTTCCTTTTCCATTCAAAATATTTTCTCATATGAATCACTTATTATGGTTCGCTTGTATCTCCACCTATATTCTCATTATGAGGAGTTGTCTAATTGTTGTAATCATTTGGATGCTTTTTGTTCTTTTGTGTCTTCCATAATTTTTTTCTATCTATTATTAGAGTAGGATTGTTGTCCATTTTACTTCACTAGGAAATAAATTTCAAGAAGTGCTTTTAAAAATGTAATTAAATATTGGCAATGAAACCTAATGTAGTTGGATTTGAGATTTAGTGACATTAGAGGTAGTAGGGTGGTGGAAATTCTTTTAAGCAATTTGTGTCAACTACAAGTCTATATATTTTTATTAAAAATTTAAAGAAAAAAACCATCAAACAAAAAATGTTATAAAATGGATTATGATTATTATAAAAAAATAAAAATAAGAATTCCTCTTCGGGCCCTTCGGCGGGCTCAATCTGATTCTCGGAATTGGATTAAGCCTGGCAACGGGCCCATAACCTTCGACTAGCAAAGGTGCACGTAGCTTTGCCTACACAAGGCCATGCCTTGCTGAGCCCCTAGGTAGGGCTCCATCGCTGCTCCGCTAGCCCCGGGTTGTGGCGCCTTCAGCCACTGGCCAGGGCTCCATCTTATTCACAAGATCAGATGAACCCCTCACTCGATTCTCGGAATCGAGTTGAGCCCGCCAAGAAGCCCAAAAAAGGATTTTTTTTTTTTTT
>APFE030924154.1:8501-22931 GCA_000404065.3 Pinus taeda | reverse complement strand
AAAAACTTAATGTTCATGAAATATTTTAGAATATTTTTATTATTATTGACTAATCAAAAGCTAATAAAAATCATAGTTTGAGATTTATAACTTCAGACGCGAAGCTTGTTCTTATTGAGTCTCTTCTCTGTGATCAATACACAAACCCGTACACGAACTTTTGGACTTTCACATTCTAGAGTCCTTCAGATGGCCTCTTGCCTTTAACGGACTAGTGTTCCTCAGACCTCGCTGAACCTCAAGCGAACCTCTTGTCTCACAGATACTACCTCAACAAACAATTTTAACACATGAAAAAAAAATGTACTCAAGGAGAATTTATCATGCTCAGAAAATGGATACTCATATATTTATGCAGAAGTTTCTTTACAAATTCAGAAGAAATTCTGAAGCTCCTTTCCAGAGATAGATTGTTTAGGTATTTATCAGATTTTGCGACTTGTCAAGCAAGAAGTTATCTGAAGGCTTCCTAGCCTTTCACAGACTGTGTCTTAGAACTTGAATTCTTATGAGAACATACATACTTCAAAAACCTAAGAATCTAGCCACATTAGGTTTTCCCCGGAGCTTTCACTTTGATGCGTAGGCTTCTCAGATCCGACTCTAAAGAGATGGAAGCAAGAACTTCCTCCTCGGACTCAAAAACTCAAAAACATAACCAAAATCACACTCACACTCTGAATGCCCAGAATGAGCCTTACTCCTTCATAATATAGGAAAATGAGGGGACAAACGTTTGATAGTTAGGTAGATAGATTCAGTACTATATTTTATCGGTTGAATAGATGTACCTCAAAGCTCACCTAAAGTTGGAGAAGTGCTCCGAGTCTCATGGCTGAAGAATCATTGTACTAAGTTACACTATGGAAGATTTGAACAAATCCCACAGAAATCATTGTACTGTAAATAACTTTTACATAGTGGATACTTCTAAATAGAAAAGCCCATGAAAAAGCTGGTCACATTCAGGCTTGTGAGTAGACATCATTATTACATTATGGAAGCTTTAAGGTGTTGGAAATAATACTGAGAGGGGGGGCAGGGGGTGAATCAGTATTAGCAAATCAGATACGTTTTCATTTTCACACTCAGATTCATATACGGGACTTCAGTTAAGGATATATGCATATATACGCGACTGTATTAAATGCAACAAGCGTATATGCAGCAATCTTATGATTCAGTTAGCTTATCTTCAGTAAATGCATTAGAACATTATTAACCACGTTAACAGTAAACAGGTGTAGTAAAACAGTACAGATCATCACACATAAGAAGCACACCTGAACACCATGATATAAGGTGGAAACCCAATGTGGGTGAAAACCACCTGCTGCAATTCGTCTCTTTCTTCCTTGAATCAGAAACTTCTTTTACAATGTACTGGTGCAGTCTTTTACCAGCACACAGGCTACAACCTGCAGAGGGCTACAACCCTCTCTCGTTTTCCAGTTACTTATGGAAGGGAGCTACAACCCCTTTAGCTCTTGTACTAGGGGATATACTAGTACGTAGGTTTTGACCTACAGAAGGCTGCAACCTTCTTTTCTTCAGGGACCACGTTTCATCAATTTTCAGACTAGATCCATAAGTACAAAACAATCGCTGCTGCAATACAATCATCAACTTAAACTTGCATCATAAATCTCTAAATCACCCATTACTGAATCACTGAAACCCTGTCATCAAAAACACAGAACGCAAACCAAAGCCCAGAACTCTGCAACAACCAGTAGAATCAACCGCAATCTGAAATACCAAATCTCATAATGCATACGCTACTTTACTATACCAAAACCACGTGTATACGCGCTTTCACCTCATACAACCCGCGTACAGATCTAAAGATAATTACTTGTACCTTTGTTGTTATATCAACCCAATCCAAGCAGCACAAACCGATAACCAATAATACTAGATCTTCGCACTTCGTCAGACATTCACACCTTGCTCCCTCATTTTTGCCTAATGATCTTGTCCTTATATAGGTTAGGCTTGTCTCAATACCATGGTCCAAAACCATGTAGAAAAAATACCATGAACCCAATACTTGGGGTCGTCACTTTGGACGAAATACTATGGACCAAATACCATGGACCAAAACTATGATTTCCAACATGTACATGCCTTTACTCTTATTAACCCGCGTGTATACGTGTACACTCCTTCTGCTTCGCTAACCCGCGTATATACGCACTTTCTTCACGGTCAACCTGTGTATATCTCTCTATTTACCTGCTGCACTATGATATGTCCTCTGAGTGAGTTTCCATCACCTGTATCATTCCTCTGAGTGAGTTGCCATCAAGGAAAACACCTGAATCATAATGCCAACATAAGGAAAAGCCCATGAGAACCATTAGTCCCCCAAGGGTGTGGCCCCTAGAAAGCTTATTTGAGAATATCTACAAGAATCCCAAACCTTTGTATAAATTCTTCGTACAATCATCAGCTTTCTTAAGATGATTTGGTGTTTAATCTTAGTCAAGACTAGCCATTCATGTTGTCTTTTCATAAAATAACCAAGAATTTGACTGCCTTGATAATTATTGACATCTTAAATAGTTTTACATGGAGAATGCCAGCATTGAGTTAAAAATGCACAACTGTCACATTCATATCGAAAGTCACACTGGAAGAAAAGAGGATCCATAGCAGCCTTGTGGAGGATGAAATTGTTCCACCATTGTTGAAGCCATTCACCTTGCCGTTTTATTTGTGTGGTCCCTGTGGCCCCAAATTTTACTCTTGTGTAGTGAGTTTCGTTTTTTTCATCGACATCCATGATGTTCCACCACACCTTTTTGTAGTCTGAAAAGTTGTAAATGGTATCGAGGAAGATAATGCTTGGATTACCCTATGGCCACATTTCTGGCAGGTCGTACCATCCTGACCATCTGGTCTGATTTATGGCAAGATATTTGTGGAATATTCTCCTCTGGTTGCTTCCTTCTGTCGAGATCACAGTGATATCTATAAAATTTTGGCTTAGGGATTCTTCAGCCAAATGTGTGGCCATCATACTCCTTTGATACACCATGTTATGTATCCATTTGCTACCTTTGGGGTAGACTTTCCTTTCAGGTACTAAGTGTTGAATATCTGAATGAGGTTGCAAATTTTCATCGATCATTTTTATGTTTCTTAACTGCCATTTTGGTTTCCATTTGGAACAATATTCTTCCCAGTTTTATGTTTCAGAAATACTTCTCACAGTCTTTGTATGTTTGAAAGGGTCCAATTCTGTTACTATCACCATGACAGTGTCTTTTTGATTTAAATAATCTCTGCTTAGAAATTCAGGCATACAATTATTTTCGCCTTTGATGTGTTCGACTTCAAAGTCGAAATTTGCAAATAGAGCCTGCCACCTTGCAAACTTAGCTTCTCCTACTTTCTTTATAGCTTTAATAAGGACTTTCTTTAGTGCAGAGGCATCTATTCTTAAGAGAAACATTATGTGTATCAGGTGGATATCAAATTTATCAATGCAGTTCCATGCTGCTTTGACCTCTTTTTCTATAGTAGAATAGTTTTTCTCAGGTGGGCTCCAAGTCCTTGAGACAAACTAAACTATTTTGTCCTTTCCTTGTTTCTTTTGCTTCAAAATTCCTCCCCACCCTTCATTGCTGGCATCTATTTCAACAATTTTGAAAGAATCTTCATCAACGATATGAAGAATAGGAAGAGTTTTTACCTTCATTTTAATTCTTCTAACAACTTCAGTGTGGGCCTGAGACCAAGGTTCTAGATGCTTTTGCAGTCTTCTGTTGAGTAATAATCTATCTTCGGCACAATCTTTGTAAAAGATGCTTACATAGTTTAAACATCCCAAGAATCTCTGTAATTGTGTTTTGTCAGTGATAATAACTGGAAATTTATCAACAAATTCCAGAGCATGTTTTTGCAGAGCGATCTACCCATTTTTAATTGTATGGCCAAGAAACTCGATACTTGTCTAAAATAATTCAATCTTTTTCTTGCTAAGAACCAATCCATTGATTTTGAGAAGTTGTACAAATTTCTAGATATGTTTAAAGTGATCATGGACATTTTTAGAAAATATAAATATATCATCAATGTATACTAGTAACCAATCAAAATATGGCTTGAAAATATTCTCCATATCCTTCTAAAATTTGGAGGGGGCATGCTTTAGTCTGAAAGGCATGATGTTCCATTCATAGTGTCCTGTTGGGACACTGAACACAGTCTTAAACTTGTCATCTTCATTAATTTCCACCTGCCAAAATCCTGATTTCGTATGAGATTTAGAAAATACTTTAGCCTCTGCTATTCTTGCTAAAAGATTTCCTTTGTGAGGAATGGTGTAAGTCTCATCTGAGAGGATACTATTCAAAGGTTTATAGTTTATGACCAGTCTTGGGATGCCTCTTAACTGTTCTGAATTTTTGTTAACATAAAAACCATAGTAGTTCCAAGGACTGTTGGATTCTCTAATCAATCTTCTTTCCAAAAGGCTTTCTATCTCTTTTTGAAAAAGATCTCTATATTCTTTGTTCATAGGTATTTCTTTGCTCTTGTAGGGTTTCCCTTCATACTTATCTTTATAGGGAAATTCTACACAGTGTTGTTTTCTATGCCAAAACACATTTGGTTCTTCAACATTGCATTCTTTTTGTATCTGTGATCTTAGATTGAGATCCTTTGCTTAATTATAGGAGTTTGAAGATAGTCTCCTATCTTTATGGTGGTCTTTAGCTCCTTGAGCTCTTCAATTTTATGTTTTTCCTTTCTGATATGTTGCATTGCTTATACCATAGTAGACACTTTGGGAGTAGAGACAAAGGGTAACTTCATTGTTTATAATTTTCCATCTAAGCTTGGTACAGATATAAAATAACTAGCGTAGCCATTTTTCAATTTGGCTGATCCATGTGGCTCCACAGCTGTTAAAAGTACATTCCCCAAAATACAATCAACAGGAATTTTTGCAACAAGAAATTTTAATTTGATGCAATGCTCTTTAAAGAAAATAGAGGCCTGAGGGACTTCATATAATATATCTTTGTTTCCTAACCCAATCACTTGTCTAAAGGATTTTACCCAGTACTTTGCAGGTACTATTTTTGAATTCAGAATATTGACATCTGCCCCAGAGTCAATAAGTGTTCTTAGGGAAAATGTTTCACCATTTATACATATATCTAGCATAACATGATGTTGTTGATACTGGATAGCCATTACTCTCATGTTGGTGAATCCTATAGTATCATCCCTTTTTCCTTTAAATATTTCAATATTTGGGTTAGTTTAGTATTCATCATAAGCATCCTTAGTTTTCTTCCCTTTTTTCTAACTCAGATACCTATTCGTTTAGAGAGACAATCTCTTTTTTGAGATAATGAATCTCTTGGCTAACTTCTCCTAATGTAAGGGCTCTAGTCTTAGAGTTCTATTCTCTTCTTTGGAAAGATCTTGTATTTCTTTCAAATGAGGCATTGATGAATAATGCCTTTGGTTTAGTTTTCTACTGCTCCCCTGATTTTTAAGCATTGTGCTTAGAAAAGTTGCTAGTAACTTTTCCTTCATTTCTCCTTCTCCAAATGTTCTGATCTGGGTGAGTAGCTTTGTTTCTACATTGTCCATGGTTTTTGCCATGAGAACCTTCTCCTTTGGCTAAAAACATGGTCTTCATCATATGAGATTTATGGTTTAGTGCTTGATTCACACTCACAGTTGTCTGAATCAGTGCAATCACATTCATTCATGTGCATGTTTAATTATTCATCAGAGCATTCTAAAGAAGAAATTTCAAAGGATTCAGATGTTGAATAGAGTTTTCCTTGTTGTATCTATTCTCTAAATGATATGTTTGGACAATTTTCAGATTTGTGATTCTTAGAACCACATTTATAGCATAGGGTTGGCACCATGCCTTCTGCTTTTACTGTCCTTTTCTTCTTTGCAAATTCAAATGATTTCTTTCCTCTGTTTCTCTTAGATTCTTCTAATAAAGGATAGTGACTGGAGGTATGTCTAGTTTGGCCACAGAGCCAACAAATAAATTTATTGCACTGATCTTTCTTATTTGTTTGTAGATGAATATCCTTGGGTTCATAGTAATGTATTTTTGGCACATATCTATAGTATCCTTTCTTGGTCCCTTTTCTTTTCCTTTATGGATATTTTCTATATTCTTGTCTTTTTTCTTTCATGGCCTTCTTTTTAGCTTTTCTTCCTTTTACTATGGGGTATCTATAGCAAGACCATACTTGTCACAGATGGATTTGTTGTCTGGTAATCTTGACATCTTCTGCAGAGATTTATTAACTTTCATACTAGTGCATAAATTTACCAGAGCTTTTGTTATGATGTTTTATATTTATCCCCAAGTAAAGGATTCAAAAGGAAACTGAAAAGCATCTTGTTTTCTTAGATAATCTTCAAATTTTGAAGGCAATGCTGCTAAGTAGATTTGTTTCCAAAAGATATTTTTTCTATCTTTAACCTCATATATTCTTTGAATCTAGTCTCTATGAAAATCTTCATAATGAGACATTTGATTACATTTAATATTCATGAGAATTATCTCATGCTTATTGGCAAGTTCAAGTTCTCCTCCACGCCAATGTTATAAAATGAATGAATTTAGTGCCCCAGTCATATTGCTTTGAGGATCTCCATCAGCATTATCAATGATATCTCTCGCTTCATCTTTCAAGATTTCATTTTCCATTTTTTCCACTAGTGCTGGTGATGGCTCTATTTCCTACCATCTCAACAAAGTTCCAGTAAAGCATTGAACAATACATTTGCAATCTTCTATTTCATTTTTTCCCCTTAGGCACATGAGCATGTATTCTGTAAACAGAAGATCTATCATTTGTCGAATCTGAGCAACACTCAGATTATCAATATTCCATTCTCTATGTGATTCGGGATGGAAGTTATGTGTTTCTGGAAGTTTCCCTTTTCCACTGAGATCAAGTGCTGGATACATGGTATATTGACTTTGGAGAGGCTCATAGATAGGGAACAAATGTGGCTTTGAGCTTTCAAGTTGCTCTACTTCTTTAAACAGTAAGGAGATAGTCGTTCGCTCAGATTTTTCTTTGGCCATTTCCTTAGGGAAGAGAGAAGGACATCTATCAACAGGCTTAACATGATGTTGAATATTTACAGATCTCTTGAATAGAGAAAGAACAAGAATCATTTTGTCTTTGGGGGATATATGAAGTTTATCATATTTTTTAGACAGTTCTTCAATAGATTGTTGAGTAGATTGTTTTCCCATATCTACTTTTCTTTTAACATCTTCTCTCCTTGTTAAGGATTCTTTAAAAAAACCTTTCAATTCAGTAGTGGAATAGTTCACATCATTTAGAGTTCTGTTAATACTATTCATAGAGACATGGATAAAGTTAAAATCTTTTTTAACTTGAATAGACTTTGCAAAATTCATTTCTAGCCCTTTAACTGTTGTATTTGTCCAGTTTATCTGTTCATTAGCTTTCTATATCCTACCATGAATGCCAAGGTCATTGTCATCTTTTATGACTAGTGGAATGGCTTTAGGACTGTTCTGTGCTTCTCCTAATACAATGCCTTTGTAAGGAGTGAAGGTGGTAGGAGTTTCAATTTTACTGCCATCTATGGCAGTCCAAGAATGTTTTGTTCAGGATGATTCAACATCTCCCATTTGTACATTTGTATTTTCTTGCTTCCTCTTCCATTCATGAAAAGACAACCAAACATTGTTCTTTTGCATCTATGTTTTCCATTCATGGGATAATCTGATTTTTTTTGGGTATGGAGTGGTAAGGTCAAAACTTTTAGCCTCGGGATGAGTGTATAAATCCCAATTAAGCATATTTTTAAACCATTGATGCTCAATTGTGCTTCCTACATCCTTCCATAACTGAAAAGAACTTGTACATTTATGGTTTTGATGGCTTTTTACAATCAGAAGACACAAAGTTGTCAAATCTAGATTGAGGGATTATTTCATCAAGTTGTTCAAGATATCCTATACCATAGTGAGGCATACCAGTAGGAGGCATTTTTCTAAACATGTCTTTGAGGCAGGGGTCTTCATTTTCCAAACATGGAAGCTCATGAATCATCATCATGAGGAAAAGGTATTTCAAAACACTTAGGATTTGGACACAGAGTGATAGAAGTTGTAGAAGGAGATACTATTCTCCTTGGATGGTGGTTCTGATGTATGACAGAATCAAGAAGTCTACTAATATTTATCTTTTGATTACAGCTTGGGCAAATGACTTGCAGGAATGAAAAATTTACAATCTGGGCATATTCAAATAGATCTATATGAGGGAAATTTACAGATGGTATAAAAGAACTGGCAGTATCTACTACTTGTGGATCAATATACATGGATGATGCTTTGCAAGCTAAATCAATTCTTTTGCAATCTATTGTAGATCTTCTAGGAAATGATACTACAAGAAATGATGGTCCTTCTTGTATATCAACAAAAGTAATCTTTTGTAATGTTGGAGGTTTTGGGTTATCAACAACCTAATGTTCTGGGAAACTTAGGCCCTCCCATTTAATAATTTGATGTTCTATCTTTTGATTCTAGGTATCTATTAGAACAGCCACACTAGATTTGGATTCTTTGCTTCTCTTTTTCTTCATATCAAACCCTGTTGTTTGAATCTGTAGTTGTAAAATATCCATGATGTACTCATCAAATGTATATAGAGAAAAGTTGGGATAGCATTCAAAGTATACTAGTCCATTTGATAATGAAGCAACCACTCCTCCTATCAAATGAATCTGAATACTTGTTATGTGTCAGATCTACTTTTAATTAAATTAATTAATTAATTAAAAAATAGTATATAAACAAGTGTCGTATAAAATAAGTGATGACCTTTTTGAAAATTTGTATAATAAAATGAAGATAAAGTTACATGATTAAAAATTTAATTACATGTTTTTTTAACATATATCATTAACTTATACAATAACAATAACAACAACAACAACAATAATAATAATAACTATGATTACGTGCTAACCCTAACCCTTGCCTCCTCCTGGCTTTCAGAGCTCAAGCCACAGTGCTCCTGTTGACTTATTTTCCATGGATGCACCCTCAGGAGGGGCGGGATCATTCCCCCCTCCTCTAAACGCTTCTGCCTCTGACATCTCCGGGCCTATAGATCCTCTATTCCCTCTAGGCGTTTTCCCAGAAACTGATCATGGTTCTGAACCCGTTAATAATGAAGCTGAACTCTCAGCAGCATGTGAAACGAATGCCAAAGACAAAGGCGTGAACCAAAAGTCTCCAACATCACAGCCAAAGGCGACCTCGGCAACATGCATTCCAAAAACTGTAGAAAGAATCAAATTCAATCTCCCTAGTCATCGAATCAACAACGAAATCCAATTTATGAAGGACCATGCACTCATAGGCAAATTTCTCGGATTCTGGCCAACTGAAAAGGCCCTACATGGCTGTATCGCTTCAAAATGGAAGCCTAAAGGACAAGTTTCTTTGTAGCTTGGCCCCAAAGGCTTCTTCACTACTATTTTCCTCTATGTGGAGGACAAATCTCACATATTTGAGGGCAACCCGTATTTCGTTAACTCCTCAGGTCTATACCTTCGAGATTGGAAAGCTAGGTTCAACCCAGAAAAAAAAGATTTCAGTTGGGCTCCAGTATCGATACGTATGTACTCCCTTCCTTTCGAATACTGGAAAGAGGAAACATTAAAGGACATCGGAAACAGCCTGGGGGTTTTCATCAAAGTCGTTGAGGAAATCAAAACTCAAAGATACACCTCATACGCCAGGATCTGTGTAGATGCATCTGACCAAAGCTCTTGCAGATTCGTTAAGTCTTTTTCATGATGATTTTGAATGGATTCAACCATTAGACTATGACCATATTCCTTTTCGTTGCCGAAAATGGCATGAACATGGCCATCTTTTCCGGGATTGTCCTTTGAATACTTTGCAAAAAACCTCTGTAAATGAGACCAGCAAAGACTCTGAAGGATTCACTAAAGTCCCTAATCACCGGTGGCATGCAAAGAAAAATCCCGCAGCCCTAGACAGCCCCAAAAAGCCTAAAACCCAGAATAGATTTATAATTCTTACCAGTCAAGTCTCCTCAGAGAATCAAAGTGCAGATCCTTAGGTGAACCCTCCCCCACCCCTCATCCTCCCAGATTATCAAAGCTTCTCAGCCATCCTCAACCTCCGCTCCCTCCAGCCTTCTAATTTCCTCTGCCTCGGAGAAAAATGTTCTAGAGACCAGCCTAAATTATTTCGCCTCGGAGAAAAATGTTCCAGAGACTTGCTTGCAGTCTTCTTCAATGGAGCTAGATGCTGCTCTAGCTCTTAGTTTGTATGACAATGCATTCGTGGAAGATCAAAATACTCCTACAATAATGGACGAGGATCCAGAGAATGTTAGCCTGGAAGGTTTGGATATCCTCAAATTAGAAACAGCATGCAAGCAGAAAGATTACAACACAATACCCCCATGGCAAATCGAAAGGCTAGAAGGAGTTCTAACCAAAGTTCAGCATAATAAATGTCTAGGTATACAAGCAGGAAGCCCCTGGGATGGAAATAAAATCCTAAAATAAACAAACAAAAGAGGCCACAAAACAGACTTGCAAAGGATCATTATCATAGGAGAAATACTAATGGAATCTTCCCTAAGTTGACGAGGTTCTACAAACCCCAACCCCACTGTTCCTCATGAAGCTCATCTCCTGGAATGTGAGAGGGCCTAATAGCCCCTCAAAACACAGAATGTTAAAAAACTTTATCCGGCAAGAAAAACCCTCTTTAGTTTTTCCTCAAGAAACAAAAAGTAACAACACTTCTATAGAAAGAGTCCTTAATAAGGTTTGGTCAGGAAGCTGCTCAGTTTCAGTGGATGCCTCAGGAGCTTCCAGAGGGCTCGCAATCATGTGGAACCCACAGGTTCTCACTCTTCAAGACTTTCATGCCACCCACTTCCTCATCCAAGCGTCCTTCCATCTCATCGGGACAAACATTCACGGGCATCTCTCAAATGTTTATTTTCTACAAAATTTACAACAAAAACTGGAGCTTTTAGATGCATTCACAGTTCTCAATTCTAATAGGAAATTCCCCCTCTAGATTGGTGGCGGCGACTTCAATATCATAACGGATCTGGAGGAGAAACACGATGATAGATTGAAGTTAGAAGGTGACAGTATTGGCTTCAAAGAATTTATTCAACAACCAATTAATGGATATTCAAACTTCAAATGGTATATACACCTAGACCAATAATTGGAGGGAAACTTAGCATATTGCTTCTAGGCTAGATCGGTTCCTCATCTCGGACAATGCCATACACCTGGGAGGGGACTTTCATGCTTCCATCATGCCCCAAGGAGGATCAGATCACTGGCCCATTATGTTATAATGGTCGTGGCTAGGTACAAAGTGCAATAGACCTTTTCGATTTGAAGCCTTCTGGTTCTCAAATCCCAACTTCAAAGTAGTGGTTAGTGAGGCTTGGAAATCCTTTATCGCCCCTGAAGGAGCCAAAATGTTCCAATTCAAATAAAAACTAAAAGACCTCAAACAAGTTCTCAAAGTCTACACTCGAACTCAGTTTGGCAAGATTTTTGAGAATCAAAAAATGTTGGAGCAACAAATGTGCTCACTTCAACAGACTATCATCTTGGAGGGAAGGACAGAAGAGCATGCGCATCAGGAGCAGACCCTTTGGACTGAAATTGAAGCACGCAGGCAGCAACAAGAAATCCTGTGGCGACAAAAGTCGAGAATCCGGTGGCTCAAGGAAGGGGAGAAGAATACAAAATTCTTCCATAGGTCCACCATTCAAAGAAGAATGCACAACAATATTGCTTTCATTAACAATCGTCAAGGGGAAAGACTAGAAGTGCATGAAGATATGGAAAAGGAATTCAAAGAGTACTTTCAGGAAACTCTTAGGGAACAACCAGGAAGCAGAGAACAAGCCATTCGAACTATCACGCAGCACATTCCTAAAATCATAATGGAGGACCACAACAATAAGTTGCTCCAATCCATCTCAATGCAGGAAGTAGAAGATGCGATGGCCCAACTCAAGGATGGCAAGGCACCTGGCCCTGATGGTTTCATCACCAACTTCATTCACAAGTTTTGGGAGCTCATCAAGACAGAGGTTTGGGAATTAGTGGAAGAATCAAGATCTATGCACTGGATTCTCCCCTCCCTAAATGCTACTTTCTTAGCGCTAGTTCCTAAAGGGGATGAACTAAATATGCTCGACCAATATAGGCCGATTGCATTATGCAACATCATCTAAAAACTCATCTCCAAAGTACTGGCGAATAGGCTCAAACCTCTCCTCCCTCTTCTCATCTCGCCAGAGCAGAATGGATACGTAGAAGGGCGTCAGATAATGGACAGAATTATTCTTTCAAATGAAGTGATCCACTCTCTAAAGCTTCTAAAAAAGCCAGGTATGATTCTAAAGCTTTATCTCTCCAAAGCTTTTGACAAACTTAGCTAGAACTATATACATTAGATGTTATTGGCATTTGGCTTCAATGCCACTTGGACAAGGTGGATCATGAATCTTATCTCCTCTCCCTATTTTTCGATCTTGCTCAATGGCTCACCCTCATTGCCCTTCTGCCCTTCTCGAGGTATTCGTTAAGAGGAACCCTATCCCCCTTCCTTTTTGTCCTCATGGCAGAAGGGCTCAGTCGTCTGCTTCACTCTGCCATATCCTCTCAAGCTCTAAAGGGCATCTCTCTCCATGGTCTTCATCCCTTATCCCACCAACAGTTTGTAGATGATACTATGCTTTTTGGCCACCCTTCATCTCAAGAGGCAAAATCCTTCAAAGCCCTGCTCTCTCTCTTCTTTGAAGCCTCTGGAATTTCTATCAATGCCTCCAAATCCCAACTTTTCTTTTTTAATACCCCAGCCACAACTCAAAGGAACATCGCTCAAATTCTTGGATTCTCTACAACAACACTTCCCTCAAAATACCTGGGGGCTCCTTTGTTGGACTCAGCCATTAAACACGCCTCCTGGAGGACTCTTCTCGACAAATTGGAATCAAGGCTCTCCTCCTGGACATTCCGCTCACTCAATATGGTCGGCAGACTCATACTCATCAAATATGTTCTCCAGGTCATGCCTCTGTATCTTTTTTCTATTCTGGCAGTGCCCAAATGGGTTCTTTAGGAAATCTGGTATCTACAAAGAAACTTTATGTGGGGATCTTTTGGTTGTTGGCATTATGGCACAGGTTTGGAGCTATGGAATAGGTGTTGTCCTTGATGGCAACTCTCTTTGGTAACAGATCTCAGTTCAGGCTCGTAGAAAGAAGAAAAAGACATATACGTAGGTTCATCTAGACAAAGGTGCGTATACACACGGGTTATACATTAAAAAGCGCGTATATGTTGGGGATCATATTTTTGGTCCATGGTAGTTAGTCCTTGGAATTTCAACCTATGTTTCGGACCAAGGCGTCTTAGAAGATGTGTTGATCCCTAGTTTTGGGTTCATGGTATTGAAATGTTATGGTTTTGGACCATGGTATTGAGGAAGGCCTAAGACTATAAAAGAGGAAGGAGATCATGTGGCAAATGATCATTGGAATTATTATTGAACATATGATAAAGTGCTAGAGTTGGGATATTGGTAATGGTGCAGATCTGGATCTAAATGAAGAAGGAACATTAGTGCAAAAGGAGGATAAGTTCTATTCATGGGTCATAATCTTTAAGCTTGAATGATAGTATCTTTGTATGATTTTGATCTGCTAGATATGACGCTTGCTTGATCTATCTGATAATCTGGGTTAATTAATGATTGAATAGTTGAAAGAGTGAATTATCCTTCATAAGATCTGTACGCAGGTTCAATAAGGCGAAGACACGTATACACGCAGTTTCAGTGAAGTAAACGGGCGTATACGCAGGTTTTTCCATACGCAGAAGCGTATGCACGCTAGTTTCAGACTGTTGAAATAGCATATATAATCTAAGTTGTGATCTAGCTGCTTCTGACTATCGCTGCTATGTTCTGGGTTTTGTTCTTTCGTGTATGGTTTCTGGTACTGTGTTTTGGGTACAACTGTAAGAAGAATATCTACTTGATTCAGATCTAATTTATGAAAAGGAGATTGGTTGATTCTTGATGATTGTTTGATGTTCATGGATCCAGTCTGAAAATTGATGAAACGTGGTCCCTGGAAGAAAGAGAAGGTTGTAGCCTTTTGTAGGTCAACACCTACGTACTAGTATCTTGGCTAGTGCAAGAGCTAAGGGGGTTGTAGCTCCCTTGCAGGAGAAGCTGGAAAATAAGAGAGGGTTGTAGCTCTCTACAGGTTGGAGCCTGCGTACTGGTAAAGGACTGCACCAGTACATTGTAAACAGAAGTTTCTAATTAAAGAAAGATAGAGACGAATTGCAGCAGGT
>APFE030924152.1:12072-24408 GCA_000404065.3 Pinus taeda | reverse complement strand
CCTGCCCCCTTTTCCTTTATGAACCACTTTGTGAAAGCCTTCAATATCTTTCTTTGTGTTTTCCTTACTTTTGTTCTTTATTTTGCTGAGAGGGCAGTTTCTAAATAGGTGCCCATGCTCATGGAATTTTCGGCATCTGAAAGGAATATGTTCATAGTCAACTATTTGCACCCATTATTCATCCAAAACTTCTAAAATGACCTCATCTGGAAGAGCTCCAAAGAGATCCATCTCCACACATATTCTTGTGAAGGAAGTGTACTTACTCTTCTTGGTGGCTTCAGAAGTTTTGACAAATTGCCCTAACTTTTTTCCTATAGCAGATAATGATTCCGTTTGCCAGTAATCAAGGGGTAACGAGTAGAGTCTTACCCAGACCGGGACAAAAGTGAATGTTTCTCTCTCAGGGATAAAGTTCATCATCCACGGTCGCATATAAAGGCCTGCTGCTACATAGAAGTAGGGCCCTCCTTCAAACACTTTGTCTTTGTCCTCAATATTTGTGAAGACTATTGTAAAGAAACCCTTAGACCCAAGATGTAGGTCAATGCTTCCTTTTGGTTTCTAGTTATATTTAATCCATGACTGTAAAGCTTTTTCTGTGGGCCATACTGCCATGAATTTACAAATGATAGCATATGTCCTCATGTGATCTCTATGTGCCTGCAGAGCAGGATCATTTAAAACTACTCTGGGAGTGACCTCAACTTTGGGTTTACATGGCCCTTTTTGTGCTTTGTTATTCACTCCCTGTTCCTTGTCTTCTTGTTCATTTTCCTTGTTGATGTTATTCTCCTTTGTCTTATTTGAATCTTGTTCCTCTTTTATAATCCTTGTCCCCTCACTTGAAGGACCTATGACACTCTCTAATGGTTTCTTTCCTCGACTAGCCATTGCCTGCCTATAGGAGGGAGTGGAGCTCCCTCCCCTGCGTGCTTCCATGGAAACTCCTGTGAACTCTTGGAAACCCTAACACTTCCAGGAAACTCCACGCAATTTTCGACTAATCACTAAATTTAGAATGCATGGCAGATTAGTCTATTCTTTCCCAATTCTCAACATGCTACAAATCTAATAAATTTTATACATAATATTAATTTAAAATTTAAATATAATCCTAGTGTATTATGTATCGCATAAGAAAATAATATGAAGTGTTATCAACCAATTTCCTTCCTTATATTTATTTATAGTCATCATTATGTTTTTTACCCTTTTTCATATATTGGGCCCTTCATTTTGAGCTTGTTGGAGCATGGACATTGGTTCAACACTAGGAATATGCCTCCTCCATTTGTTCTTAGTGTATTTTTTGGCTTTGAGAGTGTCAGATTAGTATTTTCTAACCAAGATCCATACTTAGTGTATTGTTTGGCGTTCAAAGCATCAGATTAGTCATTTCTAACCAACATCCATACTTAGTGTATTGTTTGGCATTCAAAGCATCAGATTAGTCATTTCTAACCAACATCCATATATTTTTTCTAGAATATTTCATTCCCTATAATTTTTTGGTATTTTTTTCTCAAACATTATATAGTAGAAAAGTTCTCGCATCACACATCAAACCAAAAGGATACAAAACAACACACACACTTCTATGCACAAGGTACAATCACAACTCAATCAAAAAAATCATGTCAATGTGTGCCTATTTTGGACACAAGAAAAGGATTCCTGTACATGAACTTAGGGAGGAATTGAGGTACCATATGGTGTGCCATGATGGGGCCATGCCATACAAGTTTTAACTATGAGACTCCTAAAGATTGATGATAACAAGGAAAACCTAGAATCATAGTGTTATTAGGAATAACCAGAGGACATAAAAATTGAGTGGTCTTGTGAGCTACTGTGGCTCCATGACAAGGACTATGAAGAAATAAAGGGGTGACAAGAAACTCATTGAATGATGGATGTGTGTTTGACAATTCACTGGAAAGTTCAACATTAGAAACCAAAAACGTTACTTGGTCCAAGGGTGACACTTCCAAGGATGGCTAAGAAAATGCCTCCTAGGTTAATTCGAGATTTAGCTTACCAATCTCTACTTTTTCCCATTTGGGGAGACTAGAGGTATCAAGACACATAATCTCCCTAGGATTGCCAATAGGTGAATCCATGACCTCCATGATGAATTTTTCCATAGGAAATTCGTCATTAGGGAGTCATGTTCAATAGGCAGAGTGACAAGCCATGTGGTAAAATGATCCTAGTCATATTCCAAGGGATCTACCCCTCTAATAGTAGTCAATAAGGATTTGCGCTACATGAGGCAGGACTGAAAATCCTCTAAGGAAGACATGACACATGATGCTTCGTCTAACTCTTCAATAATACTATAATGTTGGGACGCCCGCGCATCAAGATTGTTTGTTAACTTTTGGAATACACTGTTAGGTGGGTGATATAGCAGTTCCATAGGCTTATCTGATCTGAGAGATCTAGTGGAAGCGAAAGGGGTGGTCAAGTCCTTAGAAGTAGAACTTGTCTCAGGAGGGTCATATGATTTTTCTCTCGTGGTCAAATAAATGTGAGAATTAACATGAGGACCTACGCATTGTTATTAGGACCATATTACCATTTCCCTGCATTACCCATAGGAGGAGGTGGAGAATCTTGTACAACCATTTGTTGTTATGGCAACACTTTTGATGGATTTTACTCATTGTTAACTAGATTTATTATTTCTTTGTGACTAAAGTTGAAAAGTGGAAATACAAAATATTTGATAAATGAGTAAATATTATTTCAAGGGTGTTACCAAGCATATTGCTTGAGGTTGTATATGAGACAAGTATATATTGCTAGAAGAATAGAGATTGAAAGATAAAAAGTGTAGCAATAGGCATCAACATATAACATGAAAAATTTCAAACACTTTTCAATAGGAATTAACCACTAAAGGGAAATAAACATTGTCCATACAACATACGTGGGGAAAATATTTGCTTTGTAGGTGTTGTATTGAAGTGGCTTGGGAGCTTATACATGGACTATGAGAATTATCTTACACCTCTTTTAGGCCCTCAGGGACTAGTTTTCATCCTTGAAAAATGTTCAAGGGCCTAAGAACCATCCCTTAGATGGTCTACATGAGCACCACTAGGCCAACTATTCACCTTAGACGCATTGGGGGGTGGTTTTGTACCATGTGCATAGTTTGTATTATTACTAAGCCTTAAAAACCACTCGTAACTAGTACCTAGGATGATAATGGTGTTTCTCCTTAGATGATGTCCAAGGACCCAAACAAACCCATCCTTGTGGGGCAAAATTATCGTCACATTAACACCCATACACCATCTATATACCTATGGTTTGTAATGATGGAAAATAGTGCTCCCCATCACCTAATTGTGTAAAAAATCCCCAACTAACCTAGATGCCATGTCAAACATGTCTTGGATATTAGCATATCACCCTACATTATCCATTAGCTCATGGAGATAGAGGGTTCAAGGACTCTCACTTGATGGTTGGGGACTATAGTCCATAGAGAGGTCAAATTTCGAGCTAACTGTGTTAAGGACACCTCGAGGTCAACCAACACTAATGCAATGTATTAGTTGTTGGTACATCAACCTATCAAAATGTCACAATATTGGGTAGTAGACATTAGTAAGTAGGACACTAGTCACCAACAAGAAACCTTGGTATCGATAGAGTAATGATGTGGTGAGTGGACGTGGATCCGGGAATACCACAGTCAATTGTGTGGCAGTTGATTTGACATGCTAACATCTCATTATGATGTGGCACCGATGTGGCAAGTGATGTGGCATGTTGACATGGCAATGGAAGGTTGACTGGGCACCGAGGTGATGTCTAGGTGGTAACCATATAGCAATGACATGGATGTTGGGCTTTTGGATGTTAATATATCAGCTAATTAGTATCAATGACACTCTTTAGCCTCTTCTGAGGGCCTGATCGCTTGATAGCCCAACCATTGGCCTTTCAAGATATCGAGTATTGAGACATTAGGGCTTCGATCTACAAGCTCGTCTTTATGTTAGGTGTCGAGTATCGAGACAGTAAGTATGTATAGAGCATTAAGTGTCCTGGGGGGATAGCGGCTTAGTGATCTGGCAGATGGATAAGGTAGATGATGGAAAGGTAACTGTGTTAATTGAGGACCCATTGTTTGGTTATGTGAAGACCGAGTAAGCAAGTTTTAAACTAATGTGATATTTCCCAAGTGGTTGATAGTGGATACAATAGCCAAATTAATTGAATAGGTAAGCTAAAATGAACATTGTTGTTTATATCATTGCTAAAATGAACATGGCCTAATTATTCAATATCTCTTGTAATGGAACCAAAGTTATGTATCACATGAATAGTTATAGGTAAGAATTCCTATAAATGATCTTGATTACTATGTCACATATTGAAATCTTTCATTTCACTAATAGTTTCATCATCTGTAATAGATCAAATAACTATGACTTTAGGCAACACTTTTGATGGATTTTACTTATTGTTAACTAAATTTATTATTTCATTGTCACTGAAGTTGAAAAGTGGAAATACAAAATATTTAGTAAATGAGAGTAAATATTATTTCAAGGGTGTTACCAAACTTATTGCATGAGGTTTTATATGAGACAAGTATATATTGCTAGAAAAATATAGATAAAAAATAATTAACAAATTCCTAAATTCCTTATTTGAATTTTAAAAAAAAATCTCTATTTTTAATTTTTTTAATAATTACTAAATTCTGTATTTGAACTAATTCCTTATTTGAAATAAGGAAAAATCTAATTTTTTTGTTTTTTTAATAATTACTATTTTTTTATTTTTTTTTCTCTGAATCGATGCTAATTCTATTAAGATAAAAGAAAAACGTATTTACAGTGAGGGGGGGACCTCAGAGGGCCAGTTTCCTGACCCTTAACATATAAAATGAGAACCAGAGAGAGAACTCTGTGCTTGTATGAGGGGACATTGAACAAAGCAACAGAGAGAAAGAAAACCTTACAAAAGAGCTTCTTGCTTACAGTGGGTGCCAAGCAGAGGAAGTGAACCATAGATTTTAGAAACCATTACAAAAAAGCTACCTGCTTGCAGTGGGTGCCAAGCAGAGGAAGCTGTCCTCCAAGAGATTCCAGCAAGATAGAATAGCGTGAAATGCAGCCAAAAAAGACAGGGTCTGAGGTCGGCCTCAGCCATATAGTCGAGATATACGAGGTCGAGAGAGAAATAAACTGAGGAGAGGAGAGGATAAACCAAAAACTGTATTAGAGCCATAACTCCTCTGAAAAAGCTTACTTGCCCGAGCTCTGGGGGTCTGGGCGTCTTGCGCTTGGCAAATTTGGAGCAGCTGGCAGAGAATCTTCTTGGTCTTCAGGGACACCTTCGACGGACTGAGCGAGCAGGTGCATGATGCCAAAGTTGCGTTGAACCGGACCGCAGGCCACCACTTCGGCTTCCTCGACAATTGGCGTGCCTAAGACCTCAGCACTCTTCGGCGAGTCCTCCTGCATGTGAGTGGCTGAAGGGTGGGGATGAATCTCAGCGCCATGCGAGATGCTAGCTTCTGGGGATGGGGTAGAAGAACTGATAGGGTCGACAGGCTCATCAGCGTCTTCAGTGACCATAATTGTCATGGTGAAGGTGATTACAGGCTGGTTGAGGCGGATTCGGAAGGTGAATCTCGAATTCTGGAAGGATGAGTTGGGAGCAGGCCTGGATGGGGAGGGCGGAGGGGAGGACGGGGAGGCTGATGAGATGGGGATAACCAGCGGTGAGGGGGATGAGCGCGCGTGGCCTCTGGAAGCCAAAGAGCCTCCTCTGCGTGGCACACCTCTGCTACGCGTCATGGCGATCGCAGAATTCTTACAGCGAGAGCTAGGCAAAGCGCCAATGGAGGAATGGGGGATAGCAGGCTCGGGCGGGTCGACCACAGGAAAATCCGATTCAATGGAAAACTGGCTAAAGGAGTGATGTAGAGAATGTCTGCAGCGAGGAGCTAGAAGGGCCATTTTATGATGGGTTTCCTCCAGGTTGGAGGCGCGGGAGAGCTTAATGGCGCTTGCAGGCAATTGAATGTTGCTTATGGCGGAAAGGACCCGCGCGGAAGGTGACGGCGAGCAGCATTCAATGGCGTCCCTCGCATTCAGGGAGGTATTAAGCTCATTCGTGTCCGGCCAGGTGCCGTTCCGGCTGCCTGACGTCGGGCACGTCCGGGCTTGAGGTGGCAGCGTACCCATGACACCCGGATCCGGGGAGACAGCCTTCCAAGGAGGTTTATCTTTTTCCGCAAGGTGAGTATAATCTCTGATTTGTTCCTCTGTGCCGATGGTGAGAGTAGCAGCTGAGAAGGATTCTTTATTGGTTTCAACTCCAAAGTTTGCTAAGAAGTCTGCGAGCTTGTTTCCTTCACGAACGGTGTGCTGGAACGAAATAGCCTAATGCTGAGCTAGCCACTGTTGAATGAGTTCCAGTCTGTGCGCCATTCTCCAACTTTTGCTGACTTTGTGAACTGGAGCTCCTTGGGATAGATGTTTGCCCATATTGATGATTATTTGGGAGTCGCCTTCAATAATTAGAGGGAAGAAGGAGTGCTTTTGTGCGTGGACAAGTCCTTGCCAGAGTCCCTCTAGCTCCGCTGAATTGTTTGTATCCCATCCGTTAGTGCCATAGTAAATGAGAAACGGATTTCCGGTATGATCTCTGAAGACTCCTCCGTAACCTGAAGGCCCAGGGTTTCCCTTAGAAGCCCCGTCAAAATTGAGTTGGAAGGAGTGGGGAGGGGGAGGAGTCCAGATCTTCTTTTTGTCTTTCCTGATGGGGCGAGTGCTTTTGGATCCTGCCGATTGAGATAGGGATATTTTCCAGTTGTCCCAAATGGATTTTTCTGTGGAGGTCGAAGGGAAATCTTCAGCAGTCTAGTTGTGGATGGAGAGCGTTTCTTTAAGATTCCTGAGGAGGATGCTCCAGAGATGGTCTAGTGATTGGTGTTGATTCTTGAAGATGCGCCTGTTTCTCTCTTTCCAGAGATTCCATAGAATGAATTCGGGAAGGAGTTGCCAGAGAGTGTTAAGGAGCCTGCTTTGATAAGGGGTTTGAGGCCAGTTACGTAGGGTCGCTTTGAGGTTGCCTTGAGCTCTGTGATCCTTTTGGCTTCTGAAGACCGCTTTGCCCCACAGTTGTCTTGCCAGTTTACATTGAAATAGCAGATGGATCGTTGTTTCTTCCTCATTTCGGCAGTTGAGACATATGGATGGCCCTGAGAAGCTTCTTTTACGTAAGTTATCCCATGTGAGAATCCTGTTATGAGATAGCAACCATAAGAAAGTGGATATCTTGGGCCAAAGATGGGAATTCCAAATTTGTTTCCAGAGTTTGTCTTTAGTGATTTTGTCCTGAATTATGATGTTGTATGCTTCTTTTGTGGAGAAGGTGCCTTTTTATTCATATCCCCAACGTAGCCGGTCCTGTCCATCGTTTATGCTTATTTGTCTTTTTTGAAGCTCTGTGTCTAGAGCTTGAATACATGCCGCGTTACCGTTCTCGCCTAGGATTTGCTCTGCCTTTTGCCATTGTCTGCCTTTTTGGTTGTTGGAGGGGGTCCAGAATCTATGGACTGTTTTTGATTGTTGAGGACGTTGATGGGTAGGCGGGAGGCCTTGTATGATGTTCTGGAGCTTAGGGAATTGCTGCCAGGAGTCATTCCAGAATCTGGCGGTATTCCCATTCTTTATTTCCCATAAGAAATGCTGTTGAATGAGATGTCTATGTTGAATAGCTGCGTTCCATATGATAGAACCTGCACTTTGCTCCGACATGCGAATTCTGTCCTCAATTGGTTTGTTGCTGGCGTATTTAGCGGTCCATAGGGAGGCCCAAGGAGTGTTGGGGTGGGCAAGCCAATGCCACCAGAGTTTGGCTCCCATGACTGTGTTACTGAGTGTCGGATCTCTGATTCCAATGCCTCCCGACATCTTGGGAAGACAGACCTTGTCCCACTTGACCAAAGCCCATTTGCGATTTTTGCCGGAGCTGCCCCAGAGAAAATTGCGTTGGAGATTTCTTATTGTTTTATAACCCATTTTGGAGCTGCCAAGAGAGTAAACAGGTAAAGAGGTAAAGCTTGTAAGATAGCTTTGATGAGAATAACTCTGCTTGCCATGTTCAGGGCTCAATGTGTCCAGAGGGAGAGATTGGCCTCAAAGTTGTCCAGCAGATCTGTCCAAGTGGCGTGTTTGAGAGCTGAAGCGATCATGGGAGCACCTAGGTATTTGGAGGGGAGTTTAGCTATAGTAAAACCCAGGATCCTGGCTATAGAATTTTGGGTAGTTACAGGGGTGTTGAGGAAGAAGATTTAGGACTTGATTCGGTTAATGAGAGCACCTGTGGCATCTGAAAAGATACATAGAAGATCTCTAAGGGTTCGAGCTTCTTGGACGGAGGGGTAACCAAAGAGCATGTTGTCATCTACGAATTGCTGGTGGGTGAAGGTAGGGGAGTTATTGAAGGAGAGACCTTTCAGATTATGAGAGAGGGCAGCAGATTTAAGGATGCGACCGAGACCTTCAACGACTATGACAAATAGAAAGGGGGAGAGCGGGTCTCCTTGCCTAATACCTCTGGAGGGACGGAAGGTATCAGAAGGGATGCCATTGATCAAGATGGAGAAAAAGGAGGATGCGAGGAGACTGATGATCCACCTAGTCCAAGAGGGATCGAAACCAAAAGCATTTAAAAATTTTTGAATATAGAGCCAACTTATGCTGTCGAAAGCCTTTGATAGATCTATTTTGAGTAGCATACCTGGCTTTTTGGATTGCTTCAGAGAGTGCAGGATTTCATGAGTGAGGATGATTCCATCAGTGATTTGGCACCCTTCGACGTAGCCTGATTGCTCTGGAGAGATGAGGAGAGGCAGTAAAGGCTTCAATCAGTTAGCTATGACTTTTGAAACAATTTTATATGTGATGTTGCAGAGAGCTAAGGGACGATATTTTTTGGGCTTGTTGGCCTCCGCAGTTTTGGGGATGAGGGCTAGAAATGTGGCATTCAACCCTGGGTACATCCAACGTAAAGCTCTTGATTCTTCGACCAGTTGCCAAACTTCTATTTGAATCAGATCCCAGAAGTGATGGAAAAAATCCGAAGTAAAGCCATCTGGGCCAGGGGCTTTCCCTGATTTTAAGTTCTTGACTGCCAGATCCACCTCGTGAAGCTGGATAGGTTGGAGGAGGAGGTGATTGTGCTCAGGAGTAATAAGTTTGGGAATGTGGGGATTAATTTTTTCAAACGCTGGAAGCTTGTCCACATTTGGTTCCTGATGAGCTTTTTGAAAGTAGCGGAGAAAATTTTCTTCGATTCCTTCATGAGTTTCCACTCGTTCTCCTTGCTCATTTTGGATGTGGGAGATCAGATTGTGCATTCTACGCTGAACAGTGGTGTTGTGGAAGAACTTAGTATTCTTCTCTCCTTCCTTTAACCATTTAATGCGAGACTTCTGCCTCCATAGGATTTCCTCCTGTTGGGCTCTACTTTGTAATTGATCTTCTATCCTCTGTTCCTGTTGAGTTAGGGCATTAGTACGGCCTTCAGCCATGATCCGGTTCTGAATTTGCTTCATTTCCTGGTTGAGCGTGGCTTGAGCAGCGAAGATGTTGCCAAATACTTTCTGATTCCACTGTTTGATTTCTTTTTTAAGGGATTGAAGTTTCTTTTGGAATCGAGCCATTTTAGATTTTTCTGAGGGTTGGTATTTGATCCAGGATTGTCTGACAAAATCTCTAAAATCAGGGTGAGTCAACCAAAAAGATTCAAATCGAAAGGGGCGTTTATTAGTGTTACCTGGTCGCTGCCATTGAAGTTCAATAGGCCAATGATCTGAGCCTGATATAGGCAGAATGGAAGAGATTATATCTCCGCCTAGATAAGGAGCATTGTCAGAAATGAGGAAGCGATCTAACCTGGAGGCTATTTGATGGATGCCATCCCTTTTGTTGGTCCATGTGAAGATGCCATTGTTTGAAGGTAGATCGATTAGCCAGTTTGATCTCACAAAGTCTTTGAGGAGTTGCCCATCACGGATGCCAATGTCCCTTCCCCCTTGCTTTTCTTCCGTTCTTGTTATCATATTGAAGTCCCCACCTGCTATCCAGAGAGGGTAATGCCTGTTAGAGTTGAGAGATGTTAGGTGGTCTAGAACTTCTGCTTTTAGCT
This sequence comes from Pinus taeda, assembly GCA_000404065.3. NCBI lineage: Eukaryota > Viridiplantae > Streptophyta > Pinopsida > Pinales > Pinaceae > Pinus > Pinus taeda. Next base: position 14,217 of record APFE030924152.1, on the reverse strand, counting down.
GAGGATCTTGCAGGAAGTAAACATTGGTAATGTGACCATGAGTGTTGGTGCCAAGCAAATGAAATGTTGCTTGTATGAAATGCTTGTTGGCATGAATGTTATTAAGCTGTATGATTCTGGAGTCCCAGAGGATTGCTAGGCCTCCCGAAGCACCTCGCGCATCTACTGTAGCGATTTGCCCTCCTGGCCAGACTTTTTTTGCTATTTTTTCCAGAAATGTCATGTTACACTTGGTTTCTTGCACAAAGAGAATGTTTGGTTTCTCCTGCATGAGCATGTTTTTTAAGAGTCTACCTTTCCTGGGGCTGTTGAGCCCTCTTACGTTCCAGGAGATTAGCTTCATTGAGACGGGTGGGGGTGGATGTTGTAGAACTTGGTCAGCTTCGGATATCGACCTGATTCCACGAGCACTTCTCCTATCTTGATGGTTTTTTCCAGGGTAGTTTTCCGACCTCTTTTTTTGCTTTCTTTTATGATGAATTTACCATCCCATTGGCTTCCTATTTGAACCCCAAGTGAATGCTTCTTGTGCGCTTTTTGCAGAACTTCTTCCAGTTTGTCTAGTTGCCTTTGAGGTATCTTATCGAAGTTCCCGGTTTTACAAGCGAGTTCCAAGGTAAGTATGTCTAGATCTCCTATATCCACATTCTCAGAGTCTTCTTCCATTAACTCTGGTCCTAGAGGATCTGCTTCTGCTTCTTTGGCTTGTTGTTTTCTTGATTCTGGGATCTCAGTTTCCATTTCCTGGAGGCCATCAGCTTGAGGATCTAGATGCGTTATCTGGCTTTTATCAGGCAGAGGGTCTTGAGTCTGAGGAGGGGGGCCTTCCGGGAGCTTCTGAACTAGGGTTTTGAGCTGCTGCATTTCCTGTTCCTGATCTTGCGCTTCCAGATTCACTAGGGCTTCAAAGCTATTGGAGTTGGGAGATTTAGTTTTGTTAGCCAGATCAGTTTTTGCATTGGCTTAGGGCTTTTTTCTGCCTCTTCTATGGTTGAACACCTTTGTGAAACCATCTGTTTCATTCTTGTCTGCTTGGGTGCTATCAGCTGTGGTTTTATTAAGAGGGCAATCTCTGAATAGATGCCCGAGTTGGTGGCATTTCCTGCATCTAAATGGAACATGCTCATAGTCAATCATTTGAATCCATTCAGAGCCTTCGTGTCGGAATCTTACCTTGTCTGGCAGGGTCTGTTTGAGATCCATGTAGACACAGATGCGTGCATAGGACGTAAATCTGCAAAACTTGGTATCTTTCGCCGCTTTAATGAATTCTTCTAGCTTGTTTCCGATTTCCTTCAGAGATGATTCTTCCCAATATTCCCATGGGAGCGAGTAGAGCCTGATCCAGACTGGCGCATAGCTGAGGTCCTCCTTTTTTGGGTTGAATCTTTCGATCCAGCCTCTCAGGTACAGGCCTACAGCATTGAAGAAGTAAGGTCCCCCATCTACAACTCTGTTGCGGTCCTCCAGGCAGTTGAAGACCACGGTGAAAAAGCCTTTGGGTCCAATGTGCAGGGAGATGTGGCCTTTAGGTGCCCATTTCGCGTGGATCTAGGTACTGAGGGCTCTTTCCGTAGGCCAGATCCCTATAAACTTGCCAATAAGAGCATGGTCTCGCATGTATTGGATTCGGGCATTTATTCTGTGGCTGGGAAATTCCACAGTGGGCATTGTGGCAGCGACCGGTTTGCAGGTGGTCGATCTGACTGTGGAACCCTCTTCCTGATTTGTGCAGTCATCCTTGTCGTTCTTCCTTTCCTGTGAAATGTCATTATGATTTGGGTCTGAGTCATTCTCTTTTTCATTCTGTCGAGAACCGACAGGGTTTGGGGGAGGGGCAGAGGCCCCCCCCTTCACAGGCGTCATGGTGACGGCTTACAATGGTGCAAGTATGTCTGCTATGGATTGCTAAGCTCCGGACGACAGAGAGCAGATGGCAGAGCTTTGCAGACCTACCATGGCAGTCTACACAGAGCCCAGCAGGAGGGTAACCGAAACCCTAAACGCCCTCCACCATAGCTAACCCTCTTATCATTCCGGTAAGCCCACAATGTTCTACTGTTTTCATGCTTTACATTAGATAACACTCTAAGATCATTGTATTACCAATAATTACTAAATTTATTATTTAACATATAAAAATAA
>APFE030924152.1:0-12000 GCA_000404065.3 Pinus taeda | reverse complement strand
AATTGAAAAATCTATTTTTTTTTCTTTTAATAATTACTAAATTTATTATTTAACATTTATATATATTTTTTCATTACATGCCTATTGAACTTTTACTTATAATTCGATCCAATACTATTTTTTCCATATATATAAAATATACATGATTTTTTAAAATTTCAAAATTTTCATTCATATACCCGATATTTATCTACATGCACGTTTTTGTCAGTAAATATAGGCTATTGAACTAGGTGAAAGTAGTTATTAAGCTAAGTGTTGATTCCCACTCCATCTGATATCTAATCTGATCTCATCAGACAGTTCGGGCTCTAATGAATTAATAAATATGGCAGTTCTGAACTGGTAAATTTACTTCCATTAATGCACCCAGCGAATCGTTAAAAGCAATAAGGTGAAATTTACAAATTCACAAGCATGATATTTACATACAAGATTCTGTCTAATTTTCAGAAGAACAAATCTTCAAATTTACAAGCAACACAATTTTTTGGTTCATATTTTTCCCTTTTGGAAGTGAGAGTTCATGCAAAATACAGGTTTTTTCCTACTTCTAATTGTAATTTTGATTACGTTTGTGCACTTTTTTTAAACCGTTTTTGCCATGTCTTTTTAATATACTCTCTTTTTCTATTAATGAAAAATACTTTTACACAGAATTTGTCCATCCTGCGCTGTAAGTATTTGCAATTTGCTTAGTTGATATAGGTTTGATCACTTTGTTTAGTCCTATTAGTTGGTACGCATGCAGATAGCCTCCCAGATTGTGCTGGAAAGTTGTGCAGTTTAGAGAGACTGGGCAATGAGACAGGACTTGGAATCATTACGGACTTGATTTTGTACTGTGGTTTTAGAATTTCCTTGTTTTTTGCTTTCATTTAATAACAAATTTTGATTTGAAACTAAGCAACAGTGTGTATTTCCTTCCTCAATTTTTCTCCTGACAATTTCAAAGAGTCCTCAAAAAGATTTAGGGCATCAACTACAGCCTCCCAGTCATCCAACTTTCCATCCTCATCCTCACTTACAAACCCTGAATAGCTACTGCTACAAGCACGATATTTACCAATGGATCTATTGAGTTGTGGGATCAATAAATGACAGCAATGACATAAAATATAGGAGTGACTGACATAAAATGTAGTAGGCATGAAATTTATAATTATGTTTCATAAGCTCACAGGAGACACCCTTGTTGGCTAAGCAACTGTTACTACAAATATCTATTTCCCACAGGATTTGTTTTTGGCTCTAACTAAAACATATAACCTAGCCCGTATACATGGGTGGGTTGAACATGTCTTTTGGAATTTGAAATCTAGGTGAGTGATAGCAACAACCTAACTGCAACATATAGCCTAGCCCGTATACATGAGTGGGTTGAACATGTCTTTTGGAATTTGAAATCTATAGCCGGAGTTTAAATTCTTTTTTACCCTACTCAAATAGGCAACAATTAAGCTTGAATTTAATATTTTATATCTTTAAATCCTCCTTTACCCTTTTTTAAGGCTTTTGGTTATATACCCTTTGAGTGGATTCGTTAGATGCAGAGGATCTCTACCGCATTTTTCAAAAATTTCTCCCGTTCTTTTGGAAAGATTCCAAATAATTGCGAGAGTCGTTTTTCACTCTGTTGTCTTTATAATTGCTCTTTCTTCATCTTTTTTTTTTCTCTTATTCCAGAAGGTTTGTGTCCCGGTTTATCTTTCAAATCTTTGATCTAAGGGAAGCTGGTTATTCCAGAAGATACTACATATTGTGGGGATTTATATATTCCAAATCATTGCGAGATTCGTTTTTCACTCTGTAACTATCTTTATAATTTCTATTTCTTCATCTTTTTTTCTCTTGTTCCAGAAGATCCTTGTCCCGTTTTATCTTTAAAAACTTTGATCTAAGGGAAGCTGGTTATTCCATAGTCAGTCGGTAGGACAACAAATAGTTAACTCCTTTGTTTCACCCATAGATCCAATTTAAGGCATTGATCTTATTGATTGGGTGAGGTATTCTAAAAGAATCTTCTCATAGCCATCAAGGAGGTAGCTAGGCTTAAAGAGTGGGGATTTGGGCGACAGCAACACTCATCTAGAATACTGAAGGAAAAGATACGAGATTTAGAGATTATAAATGTTTTACTGTCAGAAGAGATTATAATTTTGTTAATAACTTAATATATCCCATGGTGTCTAGAGTGAAGTTATACAAAACACATGATCATTGATTATCCATCTTGCTTTAAAATATAAGATGTTGAAGCGATGTTAGATCTATTCTTCCAAGTGAAAATCAGTCCTTACCAATGGAAAGAAATTAAAATTCCAGATTTCAACTGGAAGATTTAGATTATTGTTAAGCTTAAGCTGATAGATACCTTACATTAGCTTTTTTAAGTTGTAATAGCATGAACCTTGAGAACATGTCCAAAAGTTTTTATGTGCTATGTTGTCTAGTTACAACTGCTTGCATATGCACCCCTCACCAGTGTCACAAAAAGGCTTCACAATTATGCACATGCAACATAAAACACATTCACAGCCTATGACAGGACTCTACAAGTAATGCCTTGTTTGATTGTAGCACCAAATCCAAAAGAGATAAATCTAGTCATGTTCCTTCTTCCTGTATATAGGAACGAAAACCTAAACCTATGTCAAGGAAGAAGCATGGTAATGAGGAAAGCCTCCAGAATATTTTTCTGGGTTTGGCTTTCTGAATGATATGGTGTAGCACACTGATATAGTTGTTTCCTATACAAAACAAGTACGCAACAAGGACACAATAGAGAATTAGTATATTTTTTTAAGTGTCACAGGCCTATGCCTCCTAATCTAGAAACCACATAATGGATTGACACCCATTGAGATTTGAGGACTCCCAAGCCCGAAATGCAAAACCCTTCCGAAATTTCCAAGAACACAGTTATAATTTATGCCAAGTTTAGAGATTGAAATTGAAACTTCTGTCAGTGTCCACTAAACACCAAAATAGGTCAAAGGGATTGATGACTAAAAGTCAGCCAGTAGGACAACAAATAGTTAACTCCTCTATTTCACCCATAGATCCAATTTAAGGCATTGATCTTATTGATTGGGTGAGGTATTCTAAAGGAATCTTCTCATAGCTATCAAGGAGGTAGCTGGGCTTAAAGAGTGGGTATTTGGGCGACAGTGGGGATTTGGGCGACAGCAACACTCATCGAGAATATTGAAGGAAAAGATACGAGATTTAGAGATTATAAATGTTTTACTGTTAGAAGAGATTATAATTTTGTTAATAACTTAATATAACCCATGGTGTCTAGAGTGAAGTTATACAAAACACATGATCACTCATTATCCATCTTGCTTTAAAATATAAGATGTTGAAGTGATGTTAGATCTACTCTTCCAAGTGAAAAATATGTTCCTACCAATGGAAAGAAATTAAAATTCCAGATATCGACTAGAAGATTTAGATTATTGTCAAGCTTAAGCTAATAGATACCTTACGTTAGCTTTTTTAAGTTGTAACAGCATGAACCTTAAGAATATATCCAAAAGTTTTTATGTGCTAGGTTGTCTAGTTACAACTTCTTGCATATGCACCCGTCACCAGTGTCACAAAAAGGCTTCACAATTATGCATATGCAACATAAAACACATTCACAACCTATGATAGGACTCTACAAGTAATGCCTTATTTGATTGTAGCACCAAATCCAAAAGAGATAAATCTGGTCATGTTCCTTCTTCCTGTATACAGGAACGAAAACCTAAACCTATGTCAAGGAAGAAGCATGGTAACGAGGAAAGCCTCCTGAATATTTTTGTGGGTTTGGCTTTCTGAATGATATGGTGCAGCACACTAATATAGCTGTTTACTATACAAAACAAGTATGCAACAAGGACACAATAGAGAATTAGTATTTTTTTAAGTGTCACAGGCCTATGCCTCCGAATCTAGAAACCACATAATGGATTGACACCCATTGAGATTTGAGGACTCCCAGGCCCGAAATGCAAAACCCTTCCGAAATTGCCAAGAACACAGTTATAATTTATGCCAAGTTTAGAGATTGAAATTGAAACTTTTGTCTCAAAAATGAGATGAAATGAAATGTAAGATGAGTACAAGATCAAAAAGAAATTAAATGACATAAACATAGACATAACAAGTAGATTATTCCAAGAAGGAAAACCCGGTAAATTGAAGGAGATCAATGGATATATATAGCCTCAACAAAGATATACCTTCCACGAGGGAGTATTACCTCCCAAAGTTTCACTTGGTGGAAAAGTCCTAACCATAAGGGTGAAGACCCCATAGGCAACTTACGCAAGCTACCTATTTTCATCTTAGTAGGCTTGCCTTTCTCAGCTAAGGAAGAGTCTGAGATTTTCTATTCATAGATTCTGACTTATCAAGGCAGGTTTTGCCAGCAATTCAAGGTGAAAACTATATATATGGAATGATTTCATTTTCTTTACTAGAGGTTGGGTGAATGGGGGATGCAGAATTGGCTTCAAGGAAAGGCTTGTCAATCAAAAGTGATGGCCCATGGTCTCAGCACACAGTGTGTGCCACAAAACAACAGACACTTAGCATGTTGTATTTTAAATTTTTATCCAAGATTGATGGCTTATTTTTTGCATTGCATTTGAAAAATAGTATTTTGTTTTGGTTGGGGGCACCTACTTTATTTGTGTTAATCATTTTACAACATGTCTTTGATATCCATTAGTTTTTCGTATAGCTATGTCATGTGTTTCAGCATGAATGTTGCTTTAAGGAGGCAGTCCAATTTATGAAAACATGTTTGGATTCATGGAATGCTTGCTGTTCATTCATGTGAAGTAGTGTTTTCCCTCTTCTATCACTGTTCAATGATCCATACATTACAGATGGTAGGTAGTTTGTAAAGTGGGTTTGATCATGCACTGACATATTTTAGGGTGCCAGGTATACTCACAATTGGTGGCATCTAGCGTTATGTTACTTGGAGGGCCATGCACATTTGAGTAAAGTGCTCCATATATATGACTCCCATATCTTGGCTTCTTTTCAAAGAGAGAATGTTGATCCTTCACACGTCATGATTACTATAACCTTTCTCCATTTTTGCTAAATTGGGAGAGTGACCTGTTCTAAGATATTCTTAAGATTACTTGCTCTTGGTTTTCATTTGCAATCGGCTGTCTTTTGGGTTCTCAGGTTTACTTGAACGCTCTAGGGTTGCTGTTGAATATTCATGTGCATGGACATTCTGGTATTATTGATGATAGAATGAGAGATATTTCATATCACCTTCTGGATCAAGTGAGTACTTAAAATCGTGATATACATATTGGAATGCATGGTCCAAAAGGATTATGCTGATGTCTGATAAGTTAATTGCTTCACCTTGTCCTATCTTATTTTGAATAAATGTGATTTAAAACACTAGATGAGATTATGACTATAATAGACATTTACCTATGCAGATTTGACTTCATGATTTATATATTAGACTAAACAATCAAATTGGGATTGACATGTAAATATCAGAAAGAATTATATAGCCATACATGACAGTCACCAAAGAAAGGGGCTTTCTAGAAACATGGGAAAAAATAGATTACAGATGGATATGAAAGACTATTGTTTGAGTGAGAAGTTAAGAATGATTTAAGTGTTGCAACTCCAAAACCTCAGTCAATATTAAATTGACATCATGAAGTAAGAAGAGGTAGCATAGCACATCTAGAAAAGCATAAATATTTACATAAGAAAGACACATTATCCAAGATAAGAAAGGCTAACTCATACCCAAAATGCAGCTTGCAATGAATTGTGATCAAGGCTGGCATCAAATCACAGTGCTGAAATTGAGATGACCAGGGAAGAAGCTCAAGTCACTGGACAATGTAAAACATGGCTAACAACCATGAATGCAACTTCTAAAGTGAATATGATCAGAATACATTTCCACAACATACGTTTATGAACACCCAACTGCCAGAGTGATACTAGTAGATCATGAAAAACACGAAATTTGGAGAAGTAATTGCTCTCAAAAGTTTGTGTCTATGCAATATATTAAAATACAAAACACATTTAATAATAAAGGAGACTAGAAGCAACTAATAGTTTGAGTTGGTAGCAAGTAGTTCAAGTTTTTTGTTTCTTCTTCTTCTTAGGGGGCTTAGGGGGGGATAAATCTGATTTTTGGGGTTTGTGGAAATAGTAACATAAACAAGCTATTGTATTTCCCAATGAAGAATCTTGATGCAGATGGAATGCAGGAATGATTGATAAACCCTGGAAGCAGGTACACTCCACAGAAAATCTTGGCCTCTGAAGGTTCGTTTTGGTTTGGATACTGCACACATGTAGCATATAATCTCACAGAATCAACTAACTAGAGATCCCAATTAGGCCATTCCTCTTGTAATTCAGTGGCACCTTGTTGTGATTTCATTTCTTGGTATTGCTAAGGCCAATACAGATGTATATCAGGGGCCGACCTGGAATGATAGAAAAGAGCCCATATTCATTTTTGTAAAATTGGGGATCGTTTAGCCTCAATGAAGAGTTTATGATTTAATTCTTGCACTTCAATGTCGGAAAGTCCATCAAATCAATGCATTCCTAATATACACATCTAAGCTAGAGATGCCTCACAACTACTGTACAACTTCAACCTCAAGTTTTGCCCAAATTTATCCGTTTTCTCAACATTTTAGCTTTAGTATGGTTTCAGACAAATATATTGACATATATAAGTTGAATCCTGATGCTCCAATTTTTGCCTTCCTGGACACACGTCAGAGATAATCTCTACTCGGCTTTGGAGGAAGTTTGTGGTCTCGGAAGCACAAGAAACAACTGCTTTGAAAGGTGACAAAAAAGATATTGTTCTGAAACAGGAGGGTTAATTGTTTCTTTGGGTGGTGGTGGCGGCAAATAATGGGGATGAGAGAATTTCTCGGGGAGCTGCTTCTTGCTGCAAGCTTTTCTCAAGCATGCTCTCCTGCACGTGGATGACATTCCCCTTCCAATTTCTGGATCGACAATTGGCACATCTCCATTTCCATCCGTTTCAGTCTAATATTATCTCCATTCTCATATATATCCACTTTCAGATGCTGTTAAAGGTTTTCATACCCCATCTGGCCTATAAGCTCGGTATTGCTCCAGGTATAGGTCAGGAATCAATACTACAAGCTTGATTCCTGAGTTTTAACTTCTCTATATGTTAGCTTATATGGTATAGAATAGGATTCTGACCCATCTGTTTTATAGAGCTCATTTTCTGGTTTTCGCCAAGGGACCTGTCAAAACATTATGTTGACCTTGGTTCTACGATTATATGTTGCAACATGTTTTTATTGTCTGGTGGGGGCATACTTCAAATTTCCTCAAAAAAATCATTATCATTTCCAACCATGCTACGAATTTCGAATCCAAATAGGCTTGTGGTGGTCTGTGTATAAGGTTTTCTGCTGCTATCTGGCTTGCCAAGAAGTTTCTTCATGAGGCAAAAATCTTCACAGGGGCTTTCTCTGCTTGTGTCAGTTATTCAGGCACAGGAAAATTTTGAATTTTCATTGCCGATGGCCGGATGGCTGTCATAAATGATGGTCCACACTACCTCTTTCTTTAAGGACATAGTACGCAGCCATTTCCCTCTTACTGATAGTAGTTTAAAAGCTCCCTACTATCTATCTATCAGAATGTAGCCTCTCATGGTAGGCTCTTAAGCATGACTGCGAGTAGAATCTCTAGCCTCAAATTTCCATGCTTATAAGCCTCTAGACATTCAATAGGAAATGGTTATGTGAATGACGTATTATGTGTGAGGAATTCTAGTGTTCAAATCTCCCTAATTTACTTTTATGTGCTAAAACAACATACATACACGACTAGAGTTTATAATGATACGGGTTGGAATTGATCCTAGCTAGGCCACACGGGTATGAGGTCTAGTGTTCGTTTCTCAATAATTTTCTTTTATGTGCTAAAAAAACATACATACGCCACTAGAATTTATAATGATAATGATTTAAATCAATCCTATCTATGTCACATGAATATGAGATCCTAACTGTATCACATAAGTATGAGATTAACCCGTTACCAATTTCTCTAATTTCTCTAGATACCAAAATAAATTACAAACTTTATTAAAAAAAATTATAGTATATTTATTTTATTATATTTATAAAATAGAGAATTCTGATTCTACGTAACATATACACGGAGAGATCAAAATGCACACATATAACTAACCATGTTAAATTTCATGTGAAGTACACTATTATTATGGTTCAACCCATAAGTTTTAGGTGTATAGGTCCATCATGTAACATCAAATGACGAGTTGCATGGTCCCATGCTTCGAGGATCACCCATGCCTAAAAGTAATTCCTAATATTGGAACCGTACATAGTACCTCTTGCATATGCAACCTTGTGTATCTCTAGTCATACATCATTTTCTACTACGACCACTACTCCCCTTTTGAGGGTTGTTCGACCAACATATGTGGCTATCTTCTTACTCCAAGCCTTCCGAGCTCTATGCCTAGAGTAATTTCCACTTTTCTAGGACTATTTCAATGGTTGATCATTTCATAAAATTCTAATAAGATTCCCACTCATAGTATAGAGAAACAATCCAAAATAAAAATTTAAAATAGCCTAATTATATATCTTTTTAATGCCTAACTACAATTTTTTTTATGGTCAATTCCTTACCATAACATTAATAAAGATAAATGGTTAAAATTAGAGAAAGTTTAGAGTTGTAATGAAGGGGAATTGGATATTGTTATACTCCAGCGAAAACATTTTAAAGATATAATATTTATTAATAAAAGGTATAAGAAAAGTAATGTTTTATTAAAAAAATAGTTTTAAAATGAAATTATTATAAATAAATATTTGTTATATTTTATTATTTATGGGTCGTGTATAAAAGTGGGTTAAAGTTAGTTTTTTTTTAAAGTAATTTTTTTAATGTTTTAGATTTTGAGGGTTTGGTTTTGTAAGGTGGTCAAGGTTTGAAATTTGTGGTAGTTGAGAGGAGAAACCATAAAAATATCAACCTTGTTAAGGGTTGGTATGATCTAGATCAGGCGCAGTACTTAAGTTCTTTTGACGGTTTATATACCCATGGGTCACAATTTCTTAGAACACAAACTAATCCCTTAAGTAATAGACATGCTAAGAACCCCACACACATATATAATATTGTTTGTGTGTGTTAACATGTCCATTACTTAAGGGATTAGAGTATGGTCTAAGAAATTGCAACCCATGGTTCTTTAAACTGTAAAAATCACTAAGGTATTGCACCTGATCTCAGCCATACCAATCCTTAAAATGGTTGGTTTTTTACGGTCTATGGTTTGACCCAGAGGGGTTTTGAATCTTGAATCTCATAGTTTACATAATACTTCATAACATGACAACTACTACTAATTGAATTGCCCCCACAAGCATGTTTTATTAAGATATAAGAGTTTTTTTTTTTTTTTCATACATATATATATATATAAATAATATAATGGTTTTTAAATGGGGAAAAAAGAAGAACAACAACACAAAAATGAAATTGGTAGCTATGTAATTTTTACTATATTTTCTTAGAGTTAAATAATATCTTAAATGAGAATTAGAATCATGATTGAGAATTCGCTTATGTTTACATGGAGTTAAAAAAGTCTTGAACGTGAATTAAATTTCTTATACTACAATTTTTGTCTAACCATGATTCAAATTTCTGGGAAAAAAAATTTGTTAACTAAAAAGTAAGACTCTTTATCTAAATTATTGATAAGAATCATCTAAGCCCTCAAATTAAAATCTTCTGAACTATTTTGAGCCTACAAAGGGATCAAATTTCTAAGGTGCAAGCTTTTCGTTTAGATCCATCTTAACTCGAGATTTAGTGAGCATAGAGGGGGATTTAATTTCTTGATGATAATGTTAGAGTTTGTTCTATTTGCAGAGTTTGGGAAATCTTACAAAGACCCAGGATTTCACACGAGTGAGAGAGACAATTTACTTGATGTGGTTTATAAACATGTATATGCATCTCCTTGATGGGGAGGAGTAAGTGGAGGGATATGGAGATGAGTATGAGATTGTTTTGTGTGAGAAATCCATCACAACTTGCTAGATTTCTCACTCTACAATGTTTCTATGTGCTTGAGTTTGCGCTAAAAGGAAATCTAACACATGTTAGGTTTTCTTTTACATTGCAATGTTGTTAATATAGCACACATTAGACTTATTTAGTCCTAAAATTTTGTTATGTTCTTGTGTTTGTGCTAGAAGGAAATATAGCATGTGTTAGATTTCTTTCAAATTTAGATGTGCTTGTGTTTGTGTTGGAAGAAAATTTAACACAAGCTATATTTTTTATACTCTACAATGTTATTACTGGCAGCGTGTTTGTATTTTTGGTAGACATAAATCTAGCACTTGCTAGATTTCTCGCTCTTCAATGTTTCTATGTGCTCAAGTTTGCGCTAAAAAGAAATCTAACACATGTTAGATTTTATTTTACATTGCAATGTTGTTAATTTAGCACACATTAGACTTATTTAGTCCTACAATGTTGTTATGTTCTTGTGTTTGTGCTTGAAGGTAATATAATGTGTTAGATTTCTTTCAAATTAAAATGTGCTTATTTGTGTTGGAAGAAAATTTAATATAGTTTATAATTCTTATACTCTACAATGTTGTTGTTGGCAACGTGCTTGTATTTGTGGTAGACATAAATCTAACACTTGCTAGATTTCTTATTCTACAATGTTTCTATGTGCTTGAGTTTGCGCTAAAATGAAATCTGACACATGTTAGATTTTCTCTTACATTGCAATGTTGTGAATCTAGCACACATTAGACTTATTTAGTCCGACAATGTTGTTATGTACTTGTGTTTGTGATAGAAGGAAATATAGCACGTGTTAGATTTCTTTCAAATTTAAATGTGCTTGTGTTTGTGTTGGAAGAAAATTTAACACAAGCTAGATTTCTTATACTCTACAATGTTGTTGCTGGCAACGTGCTTGTATTTGTGGTAGACATAAATCTAGCACTTGCTAGATTTCTCACTCTAAAATGTTTCTATGTGCTTGAGTTTGCATTAAAAGGAAATCTAACACATGTTAGATTTTCTTTTACATTGCAATATTGTTAATCTAGCACACACTAGAATTATTTAGTCCTACAATGTTGTTATGTATTTGTGTTTGGGCAAGAAGGAAATATAGCATGTGTTAGATTTATTTCAAATTTAAATGTGCTTGTGTTTGTGTTGGAAGAAAATTTAACACAAGCTAGATTTCTTATACTCTACAATGTTGTTGTTGGCAATGTGCTTGTATTTGTGGTAGACATAAATCTAGCACTTGCTAGATTTCTCACTCTACAATGTTTCTATGTGCTTGAGTTTGCGTTAAAAGGAAATCTAACACATGTTAGATTTTCTTTTACATTGCAATATTGTTAATCTAGCACACACTAGACTTATTTAGTCCTACAATGTTGTTATGTATTTGTGTTTGGGCTAGAAGGAAATATAGCATGTGTTATATTTATTTCAAATTTAAATGTGCTTGTGTTTGTGTGGGAAGAAAATTTAACACAAGCCAGATTTATTATACTCTACAATGTTGTTGTTGGAAACGTGCTTGTATTTGTGGTAGACATAAATCTAGCACTTGCTATATTTCTCAAACTACAAGGTTTCTATGTCCTTGAGTTTGTGCTAAAAGGAAATCTAACACATGTTAGATTTTCTTTTACATTGCAATGTTGTTAATCTAGCACACGTTAGACTTATTCAGTACTACAATGTTGTTATGTTCTTGGGTTTGTGCTCAAAATATAACATGTTAGATTTATTTCAAATTTAAATTTGCTTGTGTTTGTGTTGAATAAAATTTAACACAAGCCACATTTCTTATACTCTACATTTTTTTTTTTTTTTTTTACTAGAGGAATCGACAATGGCGGTGGTATCGTACTC
>APFE030924149.1:255257-267853 GCA_000404065.3 Pinus taeda | reverse complement strand
AAAAGAAAATTGAAAGAAGAAAAGAATGATTCATTAGAAAATATGTTACAATGCTCATTATATAGCATTACTGGGTGAAGATCCCAAGGTAATGAACTATAGTTGGTGAAGATCCCAAGGTAATGAACTATAGTGGTGATCAATGAGAAGACTCAACACCTACAACAAGTTCCGGAGATAACTAGTCAGTTGCGGAGTTAAAGAAGGAGCAAATCAAGGAGTAAATCATGCAAAGGGAATCTTGCATGCAATCCCATGCTCTAACTAAGAGTCCGCATGTAGATGTGTAGTAGTTGCATGTAGTTGCATGCTCTAACTAAGAGTCCACATGCAGTTGCATGTAGTTGCATGCTCTAACTGAGAGTCCGCATGCATGCAATCCAATGCTCTAACTGAGAGTCTGCATGTAGGTGTAGTAGTTCCAACAACCAATGTATTCTACCTATCTATATTGATATCATTTAGCTAGAAGAAATGAATTAGATTGTGGCACACATAACACATGATAAAAACTAATAACAGAAGGAGAAACTATGAAAAAACACTTTACCACAAGTATCCCATAAAAACAGTTGCAAATCCTGGTTTATTTCCTTGCAAAACTGCTGATAAGAATGTACAATGTAGCTCAGTGCATCCAAGAGAGTCCAACCTTTTCTAATGACTAAAAAAATACATAATATGGAAATCAAACCACCTATGCTAGCCATTGAGGGTCAAATCCAAGAGATAAGGAACCGTTACAACCATTTCCAAACAAGGAACAGAAATATAGGCAGTGGAATAACTTGCCTCTAAAACCATGGAAACTGATTCATTGACCCCCAAACCACCTCAAACTGATGAATCTACCCTCTAAGACCATCTCTAAATTACATTTACATAGCATAGAATCAATTACAATCATAAATTCATTCATGAAGAGAGAAAAAGTCAACTTGCAGAGAAACTAGGCGAAAACTAGATTTTTTGGGCAAACTGGCTCTATGCGTAGAGCCACTCGCCAAGTGCATAGTGCCACTTCATAGATACTTTTGGAGGCCTTTCCCTTGGCCACATTGGGCCCACGATAGCTCATTTGAAAGGTATGCCTGTCTAGTTTCTGGAACATCTTCAAGTTTTTCATTTGGAGGTCATTTACCTCCTCAAATGTGAAATCTCCCAAGACTGCTTCTATGTGTCCAAAATGAGCCAGAGAGGTCATTTTTTGGTAGTTGTTTGACATTTTGGTGACCTAGTTTTGCTCCAAAATTGTTGAGAATTTCTGGGTTTGATGCTCTCATCATGTTAAATCTAGATATATAAGCCATTTCTTCAAAACGTCCTCTAGTGAAAAGCGCAGGGCACCTAGGGTAATTTTCTGTGTTCAAAATTTCAAAATTTGAAAATGGCAAAAATCTATCAAAACTTGTCCAGATTTGGCACAAGGAACCACCATTGGTTGCTTTGATGGGATAGTGAGGCTTCAACCAAGATCTTCAACTTATATTTCTCCTTTTTTCTCCTTGATTCCTTCCTCAACCTAGCCTTAAGCTTCCTCATTCTTATGTTGCAGATCTTGTTGTGGGTCATGTAGTGGTAGGCCATGTGGCGAAGCATCTTCTTGTCTCTATTGGCCTTCTCAATAAACCCCTCAAGGTGTATATTAACCCTCTCTATCCATGTTTCCCTATCATTCTTGATCTCTTTCTCAATTGGGGTCACCTTGACATTATCCTCCTTGGTGAGTGAAGTGTTGTTGTTTCTCCTCATGATCAACAAGGTTAAAATATCTTTTATGCTCATCACTAAGATCCTTCCTTTGCATCTTTTTCTTTCCCTTAAACTGTCACTAAGGGTATCTTCTTCCAGCTCATATTCATTGTCTATTTCCATTGTTTTTATAGCTTTGAACACTTGTGGTGAATGATGAGATAGGGTGGATGGATGAAAGATGAGTATGAAGAGATTTTTATGGATGAGTAGGTGAGAGTAAATGGGATTTAGGGAGTGAGTAGGGTTTAGGGATGTATGTAGGATAAAGTGTGTAGGGTTTTGGGGAGAATGTATAGGGTTTGGGAAATTTGTATGTGAGAGTGGGATTTAGGGAGAATATATGAGGGAATGATATTTAAGGAAATTTATATGAGGGAATGGGGTTTAGGGAACAATAGAAAATGGATGAGATAGGAAAACAATAAATGAGTGAGCTTTTAAATTTTATGAGACAGTTTGTGTGAACACTAGGGTTTGGCTTTATGAATGAAAAAATCACTAAAGCTGGATATATAAACCCTTTTCAACCAGAAAAATTTGAGGTACTTACTTGCAAAGAGGTAACTTGGAAGATTTGAGGCAAATTTTACAAATTTAGAGTGATTTGGGGCTTGGCTACCAGGTGTGCAGTGCCTCCTGCGTGCGTAGCGCCCATGTATTTTTACACTGAGAATGACTACCAGGTGCGCAGCACTGGCCTCTGATTCGTAGTGCCTTTTTACTTTTGAAGGTTTTTCTGGTGTCCAAATTGGGCATGGGATTGCTCATTGGAAAGCTTGTCAAGTCTACTTTCCATAACCTCTTGAATATGTCAATTTGGAGTTCATTTGCCCTGTCAAAAGTCCAATATCCCAAGATTGGTCAAAATGTGTAGAATGAGGCTGCCTAAATGCAAGGTGTTGTTACAGTCAACTTTTGAAGGTCTTCCTCAACTCCAAATCGAGCTCATGATAGATCATTGGAAATATATTTTTGTCTAATTATCCATTGATGCATCAAGCAAGTCATTTGGGAATTCCATCGAGGATAAAAATTGATTTTACCAAGGTCTAGAGGCACAACAACTCTCTTGTAGCGATTGTATTTTTGACATTTCTCTAAAACCATGACACCTGTGTAAAACGTGAAGGAGGTTTTTCTTCCTTGGCCAATTGTGGATAGAAAGCTCTCTCACATTTTCCAAATTCATTTTGTCTTTCTCAGAAACAAAAACCCTAGGAGAGGGAAATGAGCCTTACCTAAGCACAACTAAAGCACAAACAAGGTGTAAAATGACCCATTGGAACTTGAAATGATGATGATAACCTTTTGAATGATGGTATGCTCAGCCGAATGGTGACATGGACTGACATTTGGAAAACTTTGAAAGGAGTGAAAACAAATCCTAGACCTAATACCTAGTGACCAAATTTTACTTGAAGACTCACTAAATGACAAAATTTGACCTTGACACCCTAAAATCACTTTGTAAGAGCATGTTTGATCACTTGAGGAAGGCTGCAAAGACTAACTCTAACATTGGCTCCATTGGGGATGATAGCTCCTTGGAGTTGCCAAGAACACTATAGACCTAGTAGCCTTATACTTTGCGCAATGGGGTCAAAACACTTCAATTTTAACTACATGAATGAATATTGATGACTCAAATACACAAATTGACTCTTACTCAACTAAAAATTGACTCGATACTAAAACATAACTGAAAAACTGGAAAATATTCTCAAAATGGAGCTTATTCAATAAAACCTACTCTAACTATTCCATTCATCACCTGATCAAGTGAAATGAAACAACCAATGCAACCAAGTAAGCATTCTGGATATTGTTTGAATTCTCCGCAAGTGCTTTCTTATGAACAACAAGAGAGAACTACTAAAAGGCAACTCCCATGAAAACTTGTAAACAGATCCAAATTTTCCTAGATTGAATAATATGCGTGCTCTATCTAACTCCAAAAATACTACATAAGGATATTGAAATTCATGTGCACTGGGACTTAGCTCATCCAATGGATCACTTTTCTTCTCCTCATACCATGAATGAAAACTTTCATCTAAGCATTGTGACGAGACTCCTACTGATAATGACAAAGAAACTGGTTGCCGGATCAAATTTGTATCAAGAATTGTTTCAAGCTCATAGTTAGCTAATGGAGAAGGACTTTGACTGCAGACATCATCCAACACATCACCTATTGGATCGTGAAAAAATTGAAAAGACTGTTGCAATCCATTTTTTGTTGGTTCTAATGATATTGCATGATTTTTTACAGGCTGCTCATCCTTTATTGAAGAGGTACTATGCAAATTTATCTTCAAAAACTGAAATGATTCAAAACAAAATGGTACGAAATCATCTTGCATCATTTGATCATATGTTCCAGCTTCCAAGTCTTCATCTAGAACTTGACAATCAATGGCATTCGGTGGCTACAAATCTAGATATGAGAAGTCTTTAACAAGGATTTCATCGCCCTCTAGATGGTCAAGATCAAAACTTATCGACGGTTGATTCTTGATTGCACGAAAGTTGTCTTTGATGAACTAAAATGAAGTAAAACGAAAAGGCAAAGATCCTTCACTTACTTCAACATTTTCTGAACTTTCCTTCTCACTTCCATAACTGATATGCAACTACTGATCACTGTATTCGAGCTGCTGAAAGTGAACTTCTTCCTTCCACAAACGAGCTGCTGATTTGTCTACAAGACTAGCTTTTGTTTGGAGAACATAATCATCATCATACTGATCAAGCTGAGCCAAATCATCAGTATAAAACACATCATCAAGCATACATGTCATACAACAGATCTCTCTTCTCCAAGATGATCTATAAAACAATCATTATCATATCTATGACAACTGGGATAAGAAAGATTTTTTTTTGGATCAGTCACTTGTTCTTCTTCAATCAGTGAGCCATGGTCTTGAAAATCATACTCATTCCTTGTGGTGATTTTTTGAATCATATGTTCCACTAAACTTACCAAAATGTCAAGCTTTACCTCTAAAGATGTCGATTTCTTTGTATCTATGTTCTTCATCTCTTCTTCCTTCAACTTTTCCCTTCTGATCAGAAAATTAGCCACTACATCTACTACATTGTTCTGCATCTCTTCGAGTGTTGCAAGGTTCCTTTCCCTCAGTTGAAACTCCATTTCCAGATCAAAGGCATCCAGGTAGTGTAAGAGAGTAGATCTAGGAGGAGGTCTTATATTAATAGGCATTGAAACAATAAACTTGGTTAAATCTGGCAGAAAATTGTTGTAATATCTCCCCTGTCTGTCTTTTCAAATGGTTATACTCTTCTATAATCAAGAAAGGGTTCTATTTGACCACTCACTTGTGAAGGAAAATTTTGATGAACTGCTGGAAATCTGATATGCTTGCATCAGACAAGGTTTTGAACCAACTCTTGACTTGGCCTTGCAAAGAAAGAGAAAAAATCCTAATACCGACATCCTCTTCGTCAACTTCAAAAAGGTCAAGAAAATATTCAAAATTCAGTACATGTCTCTCAGTAGTGATGTTGTCACATTCATCATCAAATCTTGGTAGATATAGGTAATGATTTTTAGGGAAAGCATGGGATATGGGAGAATTGATCTGGAATTTTACAAGGTATAGGAATATGTACAGAAGGTGTAGAATCAGTCTTGGTCTCTTGAGGCTCATCAGTTTGAAGATGGTCATCACAAGATTCAGAAGAAGGGTCTTTATCAAGATCAAAGGCATGCAAATGTTTTGTATTCACAATATTCAAAGGGAAAGAATCAAACGGAGGGCTAGGATCTTTTCTCGAATACAGTATACTTTGTAAAGCCTTCTTGACATTCTCAGGAAAAGAGAAGAAATAATTTATAATAATGAACATAATGTCTTGGTATGAAATTCCAACTTGAATACTTGATCTTTCCATATTGTCCTTTCATGTTTCCGCTGGTTAGGTTCATCTTCCAGTGGAGTCCTTGGATCTGATCTCGAAACTGATTTAGAGTCGCCAGGTGAATGATTTTAGCCTTTCAGTGTCTGGTCATTTTCCACCATCAAAAAACAGATCTAAATTTGATACATTTTACTAAGGAACATAAAAATACGTTCCCCAGTATGGTCGCCACTATGTTAGAGCCTAGATTGACCTCAGGCTAAAGGGAGGCAATCCTAGGATAACCACAAACCACACTTAACCTGGTAGCTAGCCCTACCAGGCGGGAGAGGGCTCTCTCCTTGTGAATCTCATTCAATATGACTAGATCAGATATGAATTTTAGGCTAGGTATATTAGCTCTAGGGTTTTTGATTGATTTTGTTGGTTTTGTTGTTGGATCAAATGGAGCAGGCAGCTTTGGGTACGGGAAATCAAATTAGGAATGCAGGGTGTTTTATGGGGCAAGGTAGGTAGGTGTTTAGGCACTTTAAATTGAGTGATATGGTAGGTCTAAGATTGGTGAGGAGCTTGAGGAGGGCATGCAAAGATCATGCATCCTTCTCAAACAGTAGAAAACATCAAAAACTAAATGGTTTCCCAAGGCAGAGCACTATAACTAATGTATTCTACCTATCTATCTTGATATCATTTAGCTAGAAGAAATGAATTATATTGTGGCACACATAACACATGAAAAAAAATAATAATAGAAGGAGAAACTATGAAAAAACACTTTACCACAAGTATCCCATAAAAATAGCTGCAAATCTTGGTTTATTTCCTTGCCAAATTGCTGATAAGAATGTACAATGTGGCTCAGAGCATCCAAGAGAGTCCAACCTTTTATAATGACTGAAAAACCACATCATATAGACATCAAACCACCTATGCTAGTCATCAGAGGTCAAATCCAAGAGATAAGGAATTGTTACAACCATTTCCAAACAAGGAACAGGAATATAGGTAGTGGAACAACTTGCCTCTAAAACCATGGAAATTGATTCATTGACCCCCAAACCACCTCAAACTGATGAATCTACCCTCTAAGATAATTTCTCAATTACATTTACATAGCATAGGATTAATTACAATCATAAATTCATTCATGAAGAGAGAAAAATTAAACTTGCAGAGAAACTAGGCGAAAACTGGATTTTTTGGGCAAATTGGCTCTATGCGCAGTGCCACTGGCCAGGTGCGCAGTGCCGCTTCACAACCACTTTTGGAGGCCTTTCCCTTGGCCAAATTGAGACCATGATAACTCATTTGAAATTTCTGCCTATCTAGTTTCTAGAACATCTTGATTGTTTTCATTTGGAGGTCATTTTCCTCCTAAAAAGTGAAATCTCCCAAGGTTGCTTGTCTGTGTCCAAAATGAGGTAGAGAGGTCATTTTTTCGTAGTTTTGTGACCTTTTGGTGACTATTTTTGCTCCAAAATTGTTGAGCTTTTCTGGGTTTGATGCTCTCATCATGCTAAATCTAGATATATAAGCCATTTCTTCAAAAAGTCCTCCAGTGAAAAGCGCAGCACCGGTGGCACTATGCACCTAGGGCAATTTTCTGTGTTCAAAATTTCAAAATGACAAAAATCTATCAAAACTTGCCCAGATTTGGCACAAGACATCACCATTACTTTATTTGATGGGCTAGTGAGGCTTCATCCATGATTTTCAACTTATCTTGCTCCTTTTTGCTCCTTAAGGCCTTCCTCAACCTAGCCTTAAGCTTCTTCATTCTTATGTTGCAGATCTTGTTGCGAGTCATGTAGTGGTAGGCCATGTGGCGAAGCATCTTTTTGTCTTTATTGGCCTTCTCAATCAGCCCCTCAAGGTGTATTAACCCTCTCCAGCCATGTTTCCCTATCGTTCTCAATCTCTTGCTCAATTGGGGTCAACTTGACATTAGCCTCCTTGGTGGGTGAAGTATTGTTGTGTCTCCTCATGATCAACAAGGTTAAAATGTGCTATTGTGTCTCCTCATGATCAACAAGGTTAAAATATCTTTCTTGCTCATCACTAAGATCCTTCCTTTGCATCTTTTTATTTCCCTTGAATTGTCACTAAGGGTGTCTCCTTCAAGCTCATATTCACTGTCTCTTTCCATTGTTTTTATCGCTGTGAACACTTGTGGTGAATGATGAGATAGGGTGGATGGATGAAAGATGAGTATGAAGAGATATTTATGGATGAGTAGCTAAGAGTGAATGGGAGTGTGAAAGGGATTTAGGGAGTGAGTAGGGTTTAGGGATGTATGTAGGATAAAGTGTGTAGGGTTTTTGGGAGAATGTATAGGGTTTGGTAAATTTGTATGTGAGAGTGGGATTTAGGGAGAATATATGAGGGAATGGGGTTTAGGGAACAATAGAAAATGGATGAGATAGGAAAACAATAAACGAGTGATCTTTTAAATTTTATGAGATAGTTTGTGCGAACACTAGGGTTTAGCTTTATGAATGAAAAAATCACTAAAGTTGGATATATAAACCCTTTTCAACAAGAAACAATTGAGTTACTTATTTGCAAAGAGGTAACTTGGAAGATTTGAGGTGAATTTGACAAATTTGGAGTGATTTGGGGCTTGGCTAGTGCCTCACCTAGGTGCGCAATGCCTCCCAGGTGCATAGTGCTAGTGTATTTTTACACTAAGAATGATTGCTAGGTGTGCAGTGCCTCCCAGGTGCACAGCACCGACCTTCGATGCATAGTGCCGTTTTGCATGGCACTTTTGAAGGCCTTCCCAGTGTCAAAATTGGGTGCAGGATAGCTCATTGGAAATATTGGCGAGTCTAATTTCCATAAAATCTTGAATTTTTAAATTTGGAGTTCATTTTCCCTATCAAAATTCCAATCTCCCAAGACTAGTCAAAATGTGTAGAATGAGGCTGCCTAAATGCTATTTGTTGCAGTCAACTTTTGGAGGTCTTCCTCAACTCCCAACTGAGCTCATGATATCTCATTAGAAAGATATGTTTGTCTACTTATCATTTGACTCATAAAGCACGTCATTTGTTCATTCCATATAGGAGAAAAAATTATTTTACCAAGGTCACTCTAGAGGTGCAACAACTCCCTTGTAGCGACTGTATTTTTTAAATTTATCTAAAACCATGACACCTATGTAAAAAGTGAAGGAGGTTTTTCTTCCTTGGCCTATTGTGGACAAAACAATCTCTCACTTTTTCCAAATTCATTTTTTCTTGCTTAGAAACAAAAACCCTAGGAGAGGGAAATGAGCCTTACCTGAGCACAACTGAAGCACAAACAAGGTGTAAAATGACCCATTGGAACATGAAATGATGATGAAAACATTTTGAATGATGGTACACTTAGTCGAATGGTGACATGGACCGACATTTGGAAAACTTTGAAAGGAGTGAAAACAAATCCTAGATCTAATACCGAGTGACCAAATTTTACTTGAAGATTCATTGAAATGACAAAATTTGACCTTGACACCCTAAATCACTTTGTAAGTTCATGTTTGATCACTGGAGGAAGGCTGCAAAGACCGACTCTAATAGAACATACCTCAATAACTCCAATAATCTTCTAGTGTACTCCCCATCGATCATTGGTCCCATCTTCATCTCATAGAACTCTTTTTCCCTGTCATCATAATACCTTTCCGATATATACTTCTTCCTAAATAGTCTCTCGAATTCACTCTAAGTCAACTCCTCTTCATGAATACCTTTGACTTTCTTTACCTCTTCCCACCAAATATTTGCTTTACCTTTAAGACTAAATGTCACTATCTTGGCCTTCATGTTTGCTAAGTAATCACGCAGCTTGAATAACTTATTCATTCCAAGCAACCATGCTTCAACATCCTGTGACTTATTCATTTCCCCATCAAATGTAGGTGGCTTTTCTTTCTTAAATTCATCCGACAAATATCCCCTATCACTCCTCCTATAAAGAAGATAGGGATGATGACTGTGATACTTGTCTGAACTAGAACTAGAGTAAATCTTATGTCCACTACCTTGTCTATCAGGGGTATCTAAGAATATTCCATCCCTGATCGCATCATCTCTATCTGATTCATGCCCACCATGTGACCTGCTACCATATGCTCCATTAGTCTTATCCTACTGTCTATGACTAATTCTAAGTGGTCTCTATATTTGCAAGTCTGAAAAACTCTAAAGGGTAACTGCATTAACTTTTGCTTGTTTCTCTTGTGTCGGCATGATCATGTCATTATCTTCTTTGCAACTCCTTATTTATTCCTTCAAACTTCATAACATGTTTGCTATGCCAGAATAGTGCCCAACACCATGATTCTCATCTAATCCATAGGGAGAGTCTTGTGAAATGTAATCTACCATTATGCTAGTCATATTTGATCTTCTCTTCACGCAAGGTATGTCATGTCAGTAAACCAAATCATAAACAAAACAACTTACCTTAATGTAGTTCAGGGGAGGATATCTCATTTGCAAGACTAGCCATATTAACACAATACATGTATAATCATAATCATTTCATTACTTAAACATCATTTCAATTATCCAATCATCAATGCATGACTATAACAACCACATACCATGACCTCATGCACGACAACTATTGCCATGCCAATGTATTCATAACAACATACAAACACTGACATGCATGACCAATGCACAACTAACATGCACTCATGACGACCTCATCCAACAACAACACTATAAACCTCTCACATGGTGAAACCACTGCACATATGACCAACTCCATGCATATGAAACAAGCACATATACCACAAGCATGAGGAAAACATACGTAATAGACATGTATGCATGACCAACACACACCCCCCATCTAGTCCAAGGGGTGAACAATGCTCTAATAGAACTCTATAACTAGCTCCTCCCACATATACCCAAGCTAAATAATCCATTCGAGTAAACATATGATGAATATTTAATATGATATGATTCAACTCTCCAAATATAGTTAAGGAAGTGGAATCATCATGACAAGATGAATCTAACCTTCCACACATGCTATAGAACCTCCAGGGGATAACCAACCCTTCAAGGTGACCAACCCCTATGGCAACCTACCTTTTCTTTGTTCGAGAGCCTTAGTCACTCCCATGACAAGGCATGCATGCAACCAAAGCCTTCCATTCTCTCCCACATCAAGGGCATGCCAGTGAATGTGGACTTTCTCAGGTAGTTTTGTGCCAGCAACTCCGGATTTTGTGCCATTTTTTCAGGGCCAGGACTCAGGCCATTGCCCATAACTTCATGAAACCTTCAGAAATGATAAATGACACTGAAGCAAAGGTACTAATGCAAACACTTGATCAATGAATTTACTAAACCCCTACTAGAAAAGACAGACATTTCGTCAAACATGTCACAAATATGTAATCTAAATGTCATAACAACATATCTAAGCATATGGGTACCATACTTATCTAAGATTCATAAGAAGCATTGTTTCTCTATAAAAATAGCTACATTATCATCTATTAGGTCATATATTCATTGTTCATTCATTTTTAAATCAAAACGTGATGAGATCCATACATCAAGGCTTCCATAAAACATCCTCATAACCAACATATATTCAACAAAATTAACAAAGATATAACAACCATAAAAACTACATATGAACTAGTATATTTACCCATCAATGCAAGAGAAAAGGATCTCTTATTAACATATAAAAAATGAAACCAGGTTTGGGACTTCCACATACCACCCGACAATAGTTTGGCTGAACCAAATATTTCTTTCAACCAATCACCCTGGTGACATATTCCAAGCATGAATATGGGATCTCATAAAACAACACAATCAAAACCAAACTAGGATTCCAAAGGCCAAACTACCTTAAGCCTCAAACGGTGATTCCACCTCATGGTCGGACATCACTAACCATCACCATATTAGTCTCTACCCAAGTTTTCTAGGGCTCTAGAGCATTTTTTCCAACCAGGGATCCTAGGACTAGTAACTCAACCCACAGTTGTTGTTGGGGTTCCATAGTGTTTGTCCAACTAGCGCTTCAATGACTAGTAACTCAACCCACCGAGGGCTTTCAGAGAATTTGTCCAACCAAGGCTTCCAAGACTAGTAACTCAACCCAAGTTGTTACAGGGCTTCTTGAGCATTTGTCAAACCAAGGCTTCCAAGAACTAATAACTCAAACCATAGCCAAAGGAACATGAGCACCAACCAGAAAACAAAGATAAAACCCACAACACCATGGCTATCTAGGAAATGGAAAGGCTAATAAAATGCATTTTCAATCAAGGCAATACTCCATGCTAATGGCTAATCAAGACGAAGAAACCACGTCCATTTACCATGCATGCCAAAACTGGCAAGGAAATCATACATGCAACTCAGTACTTGAAAGAAAAACCCGCTATAACTACTGATACTTATGTCTTGTTGCACTTTCTTGATTTTTCATCACCTTCTTTCTCCAAATTCAAAGTATGCCACACTCCTCCAAGAGTGCTCCAAGAAAACTCTAAGTGCCCAAAAGTGAGAGAGAGAGAATAGAGAGAGAGTTCCAAAACTAAACTGACAAAAGATACCAACTGATCATTAGAAGCCTTTTTTATTAATTAGGCCTCTATTTTCTTCAATTTCCATTATTTTCCTTCATCTTCCTCCTCACATGCAACCTATTCACTTCCTTTTCTCCTAATTTCCATTATTTTCATAAATAAAATGCCAATAAATGCCACTTTCCCTTTTCAAAGCCTTTGTCATTGTCTTTGCAAATTTCCATAGTCATTAATTTAATCACAGGTGATCCCCATCACTATTTGTTTTCCCAACATTCAACTTGGAATGTGTCCCATGACCACTATTATTATTTTGTCTTTAGTAACTTTATTACATGAAATTTTGACCAAGGTTGTTACAGTTATAAATTCTTCTTGTTGAGCAAAATATGTGTATGTATAT
>APFE030924149.1:220289-237305 GCA_000404065.3 Pinus taeda | reverse complement strand
GGGCCCGCAGGAAAAAGTGAGAGAAAGTGCGGAACCAGAGTTACATTGCTTTTTTGATGTCTTTCTCTCATTTCTAAAGCTTGTTCTGAAGAGCTAAGGTTTGAGACTTGCTTAGGAGACTGGCATAGGTGGTGATAGACCCATACCAACTGCAAATAATCAAGGTGATGATATTTTTGTGTAACAGGATACACATTTTTCCACCAATCCACCCAGGCCTCCAAATGAGATGCACCCTTCCAGTGATTTGTAATAACCAAAGATGCTTTGACAGAGGACCATACCCCCAGTGTGAGGGGAAAATAAAGGAAAATATGGTTTGTAGATTCTTTCGATCTCTTACAGAAGGCACACTAGCAAGGACCAACAATTCCCCTTCTATTCAGATTGTCCCTAGTTGGGACCCTATTTTATAGGATGCACCATTGAAAGAGATGTGATTGTGTTGGGCATGTTATATTCCATAGCTTCTTCCACTACCAAGCAATGTTTGTTAGTCCTCTATCATCAATAAGAAAGCACTAGCATGATTTTAGAGTGTATTCCATTGCAAGGGTGTGTGCCCAAACAAATGTATCTTCTCTTTCCTTGAAACAGACAAGGGAGGAATTATGAGACATTGTGAATTGACACAATTGATCCATAAATTCCAGAGGAATATTTAGTTTGGTTGCATCCATCCACCCTTTTTCCCATATGGAAGTCCTATTGTTAATAAATATGAGTCAATGTAAAGCTCCCAATTGTGTCTAAAAATTATTTCAATTTAGGAGGAAGACGAAATTTTACCCCACACCAACCTATGGATCTGCCCCACTCCTTTGGAAGGGATATTTTTTCCCATTTAATAACCCATGGGAAAATCCTACCTTCCTTTTTCCCTGCCCACAAAAACCTGCAACAAATTTTATGAATAGAATTCAAAATTCCTTTTAGAATGCATGACAATGATATCCAAAAAATCAAGATGGCTTCAAGCACATATTTGATGTGAATCAATATGCTAATCCTAGATATCCATCTAAAGCTCCATTTTTTAAACCTTTTTTCGAATTTTTCAAGAAGAAAAATCCAATCTGTGTTTTTGTAGTCATTGCACTAAATATGAAAACCTAGGTATTTGAGACCTTCATCAAAGTTGTTAGATTGATAGGCGAGGAGGTTCTAAGAATTGAAAGATTCATCCCTTGATAAACCAAGAGGAGAGAGAGATGATTTAAGGTGGTTTACATGCATACCGATGGCTTTCTCAAATAGAGTAAGAACCTCCTTTATGGTGGACAAGTCTCTTCAAGTGCCATCACATAGTAATAAAATATCATTCACAAATAAAATATCTTTGATGAACAATTCCTCTGCCACAACAACACCCTTTATACCTCCCCTCCTTTTGGCCTCCATTAATAGCCTATTGAGTCCTTCAACAACCAATAGAAATAGAAGAGGACCTTATAGAAAACCTCGTTGAGTATGAAAAAATGAAGTTTTTCACCATTGATAAGAATAATAAATGTTACAGTAGTGATACAACTCATAACCCAACTTATAAAAGGAGCTTCAAAGCCTAGGTGAGTCATAAGAAAATGGATATATATCCATATGAACCTTTCATTTTCTTTTGATAGATCAAGATTTATAATCAACCCTTTGAGCTTATTTTTACTTAGGATATGAAGTCTTTCCTAAGAAACCCGAAAGGCCTCATGAATCTACTGACATTCTAGAAAGGAAAATTTATCCTTCAAAATATTCTTTGATAAGATTAGCTTCAACCTATTTTCTATTATTTTGGATATAACCTATTGTAGTAGCTACAACCGCCCTCCAAATTTTTTCCTTAGCTTCGTTTTGGATCCTCCCTTCCAACCTTCACAACAACTTTCCTTGCTTCGTAAAGTTCACAAGCTTCAGCGTTTTGATTACACAAAGGTAGCCCTTCGATGATAACTTGATGCATTCTCCTTATAAGTTGTTCACCCAGACTTGGTCTAGTTGTAGGCTGAGCAACTTCCCCAAGAAAATTACGCATTTCTGGAGGGAAACTAGCCTTCCCTCCACAAATTGCATAATCTTGTCTGGCATCCTACTGGGCTCCAAGATTGTGCAATTCTGCCATTCAAAACTCCTAGCAAGAATTGCACAATTTTCCCCAGTAGGGCTACTCAGCCTAGAATTTGTGCAAATCTGGGCAGCATTAGCTACTCTGCCGAGAAATTTCATAAATCTCTTAGACAGTCAACCCATCTCCCAGCCAAAAATGCACGTGTCCTTCAAGAAGTCGAACAACCTCTTGCATGTGCAATTGAGTTGATCAGTTCCCTCCGGGACTGAGCAAAATAGAGTTACATGCATGGGGTTCTTCTCCCAATGCACTATGCAAAGGCATCCCTTATTTCAAGGATTTATGTTTAGCAATTGGAGGTTAAATGCAAGGATCATTTCAAAAACCTACCACCACGTGTCGCTTTCCCTAGATTTGTAGCATGCGAGTCACAACATTGATGTTATAAAAAATCATCAACTGGATGTTGTAGAGCTCATTCCTCACATCCACCTTGCAGCTCTAACATCCCACATCACATATAGGATCATTAGGCACATTCAGCTCAACTGTTTTGGGGTAAGACCGCTTCCCATGCCTTGTTGTGAATTTCTGTCGCCTTTTGTGTTTTCACCTGTATGAGTACTATTTTCTTGATTTATTTGAATGATCACTATTGCTTACATGTATATCAGCTTCTCCTAGCACCGTTTCAATTTTTTTCAACATCTCACTGTTGTCGCATGCATGAAACTATTTTTCGTGAACAGTCGCTGATTCGGTGAATCGCCTCACCCACCTACATGTTGTTCTATTTTTTGAATCTATCACTCACCGTTTGCATGCTTGATCATTC
This sequence comes from Pinus taeda, assembly GCA_000404065.3. NCBI lineage: Eukaryota > Viridiplantae > Streptophyta > Pinopsida > Pinales > Pinaceae > Pinus > Pinus taeda. The sequence goes on along the minus strand of APFE030924149.1, from coordinate 234,408 downwards.
ACTTATTCTTACACTTAGTATCACCATGCATTCACACTCACTTTCTCTTTCAGTTACCTGTTGACGAGTCTAGGCAGCCTTGGCCTAGACTCTGCCTCACTAAGAGCCTCATCAAGATAGAATTGCACAATCCTAAGAGGGAAGGATCTGTCTTCCTCTCTAGAAATGCACATTTCTCCCCAGCAGTTGCTCTCCATGCATGCTTTGGGCAATCTTGAGGGACAATGATTGTTGGCCAAGAAAATTGCGCAATGCAATCGCTGAGCCTGCAGCCATTGCCAGTTGAGATTGTGCATTATGCAATTCCAGTAGTCAGTAGCTAGACTGGACTATACATTGTATAGTTCCAATAATCATTTAGTCTCCCACCATCCTGGACTGTGCCTTACGTAGTCTTGGCAGTCAGTCTCCCGACCTCTCAACTGAAATTACGCAACCTTCATGATAAGTCACACAGGTATGTTACAAGTTAGTTCTCAAGTTCATTTTGGTTTTTGACTGATAGATTGCTTTCCATGAGTGTTTCCATGTCTCCAAGTATTGCAGGTGTTCATCTATCTCTCAGCAGTGCGGGTGCAATGTTTTCTAAGAGGGTAGAGTCGAAGTCACTGCTCAGAGCACACCTAGAGATGCAGTCGATCAAATGTCTATGAGCTTGCCTACTCACGAAGACAAAAAGTTGCTCGTAGACAAGAAAATCAAAGTATCACAGTGAGCAACATCATGAACAACAGTTGAAGGCAGCATACCGAATGTAGTGAGCGCAATGAATGCAACAAATGCAGTGAAGGCCACAAATGCAATAAATGCAAGAGAAAGGTCATTGACAACACAGAGGCAGAACAAAGTTGCAAGATCAAGCAAATCGACTGATGATGAAATAAACTTGGGAGATTCATGCTATGAGGTGACGACGCGACATGAAGATCACGCAAAGACAAAGAATGGAACAGAGAAGGAGTTGCATGTGCTAAAACAACAACTTAGGAAGGACATGAAGCTACACGGATAGATGAATGAGTTGTAGCAAGAACAGGGACAGTAGTGAGTGCAACATGCACTCACAGTTGAAACTGCGCCCGTACAAGTTAAATATCTATCCCAGTAGCTGACACGGAGCAGACATGGTTAGCAGTGTTGTTGATTGCATGCAAGGGATTCAACAACATGCATGTCATTGTGCACACGCATGCAATCCGACCCATTCAACACACTCACCAAGGTGAAGACAAGAAGCAAGTCCAGTTGGAGCTGAACATGTACTTTGGAAAGTTGATGTGCATGACCACCAACACACACTTGAAAATCAATAGCATTTCTGGTTCAGCCTCACCCAAGAAGACCATGCACATGTTAGCAAACAAGTTGGACGAAGGGGCTAAACCAATGCACCGGTTGCAATAGAGGCAAGAGTTTGCTTCAACAAGATGTCACCATGAGGTGCATGCACACCATCACGGATGACCAAGATTGACATTAACTAACCACCTTCACCATCACAAGCATGTCAAAGAGTTTGTCTCATCATAGTGGATTGAGTGTCAGTGTTGTCTTGCATGGCTTGCTGAAGCCATGTTGTCTCACATAAGTACATGTGCATTGTAATTTTGAGTCATGTCAAGTGTAACTCAAGTGTCAATAGTTGGATGTAACAATCATAGAGTAGACAAAGAGTCATGAGGGTAGTTGAATTGTCACAAAGGGGAATGTCAAGGGTCACCCCACCCTTTTCTATAAATAGTCCCTCATAACTCATTGTAAATATTTTTGGTTAGCCAAGCTTCTGATAGACTATCTTGGAAAGAGCTTGGATAGTATTGTTATGCGCCTTGGATTCTCCACTGCATGGAGCTGATTCAGCTCTTTGGAGGAGTAGGAAGATGTGGTTGTAACGTTCCACTGTTGGGGCTAGCAGGTTTACACGTATGTACTATATGATTCGAACTTACACTTCTTTATATAATAAGAGCCAGCACGTTTTCACACATGTATTGTATCTGTTGTAAGATTGATCTTTAACACTTGTAATGCATGTTGCTTTAACCTGTGTTCTACATCTAAACTGATTCATTTGTTGTAATGCATAATATATTAATGGAAATGTGTTACATATGCTGTTAATGTTGTCCCATCCATGTCGAATTCTTTGTTGGACATCAGATAGACCTTTCACATGAATCTTGCTGTAACAATTGTTGCACTCATTCAGATTAATCTGTGAGTGTTGTACATGTTATCTTACATTGTATGTTGTGACTATTGCATCAGAGCGGCTCTACTAGAAGGTGTGTATGTCCTGTGTGTTGTGTGTTCCTAGCCAAGTTGGGACTAATCCCTTTCAACTTGGAACTCACCTTCACCCTCATCTCAACCTACTGTGTTAGAACCTCTCATACATCTTCCTTGACTCACTGCAATGGTCACACCCTTGCTACTGATAGAGTCATCTTACTTGCCTCTGTTCGACATCGTGGTCAAGGATTTTCTTTACGACCCACTATTGGGACTCCTACACCAAATGGTATGAGGTCTAATTGGGACTTCTTACAAGGCAGATCCCTTTACATGTTGGCGGGTCTAGCACCATCAACATTTTGGCACTAGAAGGAGGGCCAGATGACAAGATGAGTCCTCACATCTCTTTTGAATCCTTACACATCTATCATGGTTCACTACCGAGTTGCTCTTCCGGAATCTCTATCTTATGGAAATTATTTCATCATCTCAGAAAAGGTCTCGGATAAATTGTCTCATAAAACATTTGATGGTGGAGGCTACATAGCCTTGGTTAGGAACACAGTCGACGTTGTAGGCTCATGCAAAAGACATGGATTCTTTGGACAATACATGAGTTGTGCGTTGTTCATATACACGCTTCAAGGGCACCCAATGCACTAGTGTGCCATGCTTCCCAAAAAATCCATTCATTCTCTTGCTCATCTGGTCATAGAGATAGACTGTGCTTTCAATAACTATGATCATAAAGCACTTAACAAAGAAATTCTGAAATTATGAAAAGCACTCGATGAATCCATTGAACAATTTCACACATGCTTTTGTAATTTTTCATACTGATTCCCAAAAGGTGATGTTGATTGGGAATTTATTGATGAAATATTTGAGTATCTTCTTCACATATTTGAACCCCACTCAGCACACTTCGGTGATGGAGTTGTGCAATTACAAGCAGGCACAGTCGTTGTCACAAGTGATTTTTCGCTTTCACCTCATCAAACAGCTCCACCATCGTGGAGTGATGTGGGAGATCATGCACATGCCTTTGTTGAACTGTCACACTCTCCCACCCCACCTGCTCTTGAGATTTGCGTAGATTTGGCTAGAAAGCCTGTTGGTTGTCACATGGGCTCCTTCCCTCGACCTCCATCCTCATGTTTTGTTGATCCTCCAGATTGTGCTATTTTATGTTCTCTCATTCCAGACACCTGACCTGTTGTGAATTAGGATCAAGTTGTCGATGGATTTGGTGTTATGCAGCCAACCTATGCCATCATTCATGATGAGTTTGTGCGAGAATCTAAAGAAGAGCCTACGGTGAAGGATGACTCCCTTCTAGGCGCACCTCAGCCGCTTCATCCTGACATCCCTTGTGATTTTGCCACTGCTGATTTTCCCTGTGAAAACTCATTTCCAGATGCTTCTACTTCTGATCATTCACATGAAACGTCGGATGTTTGTCTGTCATTACAGTGTGGAGAGGACACATCTTCCCTGAAAAATCCTTCCAATCTTTCATCTATCTTTCTTGAAAACACAGAGGGTGGACATATTTGCTTCTTATCTACTGTTGTCTTATTGGGGCTTGACCTAGGTTCAGAGTTAATTAGCCAAACAAATCCCTATACTACTGGCCCTTTCGGCAATAGTCCGCGGGGTGCAGACTGAGGTCTCACCTGAAGCAGCATGGGGGAATGTTGGAACCAGGTTTCCGCACCCTTGAGATGTTTGAGGGGTTGATTTAATCCAAATGTGAATACCTTCACGCAAGTTACTTTGCACACTTCCCTGACCTGCAAGGCCTTCATGCCCTGTTATATTCGCCTTCTCGCAGCCCTAACCAGGGTTTGTGGGGCTTTCGCGCTACTGGAGCAGCGATTTGCACTCTTCCCCAAGTCACACTGTGGATATTACTTATCTTCTTATAACATTTAGTTATCTTCACATAAACAAATGCCTTATATTATATTCACTTATTCAACACATTTATATAAGTTCGCACAGTAAATAAATAGTAAACTTGCAATTCATACCCAATATACTTCAATGCATAAAATAGGAAAAGATACACAGAAATATGGTAAAACTTCTCTTTATTAATGCTTCCAATGGTTACAGACTCAACCTACCCTATGCACTCATCTGCAGGGGTCCACACACTTAGATGCAGACTACTAGGCCTCTGCGCACTCAATTATAGAGCCTTCTCCTACTCTACGAAAAAAAACTAGACCTTACACTTCAAATACTCTGCCATGCTTCTATTCCATGATCATCAATTCCTTTTTTAGATGTCTCTTTACACTTAGAGCCTCGCCCTATTTATACAGTCCCATGGTCTGCGGACCATGGGTAGATCTCTCAAACCGACACTACATTTACAAAACTAAGGACAAACAACCCTATGACTCTATTACAACTTCGCTCTCTGTGCCCACAAATCGCAGAGTCTTTACAATGGACTTAGTCAAAACTTGGACTTTAAGCCCCAAAAGTTGCCTTGGGGGGATCCCACACCCAACAGGCCCCTAACACAAACATCATGAATTGACCTTGAGTCACTCTATCGGTGCGGAGGTCCTCACGCAGAGACCTCCCAACTCTGCTCAGACTGCTACAAGGTCGGCAGCGCACTAAGTGGCTACCTGTTATATCTCTTGTACTTGTTCAAAGACTGAGGTGTGAAACTGCTCCCCTGTATCTGTTCCTCTGTGCCCTACATCTGCTTGAGCTTGCCTTCAATTTTCGTTATGATAACGAAGGCCTCATCAATCCAAGACTAAACACGTGCCTTCAAAACTACTTCTTTATGTCGCGCTACATCTACTTGCTCTTTGATAACTTTGGCCTATTGCATTCGCGTGAGCCTCTGAGTGAGGGTCACCATCTACGCAGTTCCTTTGATGTTGTCTTATTGTTGTTGTAGCTCACGCACCTCTGTTTCTAAGCGTTGTATGTTCGGGTCCTCCTATAGATTTGTGAGGACCTCGAATGATTCTTCCAACATTCTGGTGCAGTCCCTTACTGCACTACTAATCTCCTCTAGCCTTGATGTAATGGTGCTGGCATGCTGTTCCCTTAAGTCTAGAGGAGTTGAAGGCTATGCCTTCAACCGCATCTCTATAAGCTGAAGGTTCAGCTCTAGCTGAAACTTAGCCATTTATTCTCAAGCCTTGCACACCCCTACTGCTAATCTCTGAATGCGCACCTTTGTTGGTGCTTCTGTTGGGATGGCCAGCTCAGGGACCATCTGGCAGGCTTCTTCAATTACCTATACCATTTGCCTTTTTCGAGACACTACCTCGTTGTGCTACAAGCTCAACTGCTCCACGTTGATCTTCTGTTCACTCAACACCTGTAGTGTGTGGCTCTCCCTAGCCCATAGTTTTGCAGTAATCCCATCCTGTAGAACATAGAGCGTCTCTAGAGGGAGCACAACCATGTTGATCCCTATCCCCTTCAATGTACTAATCGTAGGCCGGTTGACCTCATTTTCTGTAACCAATGCCCCTTCTCGCAACCCTATTGTGTTGGTTGTATGAGTGTGCATCATTTCCTTGGCTGCGGCTGTTCCTACTGCGAGGTTGGTTGAGAGGGTACACTATCTGTGGGTCCACGCTACCCTCCTCTTCCTCTATTTCCATCTCTTGCTCCTGCTCTAGTGATGGCGACTTCTAGCCCTCACTCGCCTTCTCTGCTACCTTCTGTGTTGCTATTGCAGCCTTTTGTTGTTCTACTACTATCTATGTAGCATCCCGTGCCTCCTGCACCTTTGTTGTTGTTGCTTCTTTCCTTCTCTTTTCGACCAACTATCCCGGCAATAGAACCATTTGTTGGATTGTTGGGGCATGACTCAGGTTTAGAGTTAATTAGCCAAACAAATCCCTGTACTACTGGCCCTTTTGGCAACAGCCTGTGGGGCGCGGACTGAGGTCTCACCCAAAGCAGTATGGGAGGATGCTGGAACCAGGTTTCTGCATCCTTGAGATGTCTGAGGGGTTGATTTAGTCCAATTATGAATACCTTCACGTAGGTTACTTCATGCACTTCCTTGACATGCGAGGCCTTCGCGCCCTATTATATTCACCTTCGCGCAACCCTAACTAGGGGTTGTGGGGCTTTCGCGCTATTGGAGCAACGATATGCACTATTTCCCCAAGTCACATAGTGGATCTTACGTATCTTCTTATAACGGTTAGTTATCTTTACATAAACAAATACCTTATATTATATTCACTTACTCAACACATTTATATATTTTTGCATAGTAAATAAACAGTAAACTTGCAATTCATACCCAATATACTTCAATGCATGAAACAAGAAAAGATACACAAAATATGGTAAAACTTCTCTTTATCAATGCTTCCAATGGTTACAGACTTAACCTGCCTTGCACACTCAGCTGCAAGGGTCCGCGCACTCAGCTGCAGACGGCTAGGCCTCTATGCTCGTAGCTGTAGAGCCTTCTCCTGCTCTACGACCCAAAACTAAACCTTACACTTTAGATACTCTATTATGCTTCTATTCCATGATCATCAATTCCTTTTTTAGATGTCTCTTTACACTTAGAGACTCGCTCTATTTATACAACCCCATTGTCTGCGGACCATGGGTAGATCTCTCAAACCGACACTACATTTACAAAAGTAAGGGTGGACAACCCTATGAATCTATTACAACTTCGCGCTCCATGCCCAAAAATCGCAGAGTCTTTACAATCAACTTAGTCAAAACTTGGGCTTTAAGCCCCAAAACTTGCCTTGTGGGGATCCCACGCCCAACATCTACCCCTATGCCTAATTCATCAAATCATGAGGATGCGAACAAACATCCTGAATTTTCTGATCTTGGTTGTCGTGATCTATTCGCTTCCTCAGCTGATCATGACGTTGATTCAATCGTTGTTAATATACCCAAGAAATTGGTTTAAGATGATCTATCTATCAACAAAGTCGTAAGCCCCCAGACTTTCGAGGCACTTCAACCCGAGATGATGGTTATGTTAGGCCCTTGCTCTCCTGAGGTTGGTTTCACTTCAGGTTAGGAAATTGTTGAAACACTCAAGGCTCCTCATCACTCTCTGCTTTGCATCGAAGATCAACCAAACACCTAGATTTCACTTCCTCCACTCAAACTACGTGATCCCATCACTCATCCATTAGAGGAATCTTACACAGCAAGCACACATGCACATCACAAGTGGTCTACCTTTCTCATGTTTTCTTGCATGTCACAATGAGGAGAATGCATTCACTCAACATCTTCACGCAGTGTAGCACAACATCATGGTAGCACCACGGAATGCATGTCATGCACTTTCACTCATCTTTGTTTTGTGGTTGCTTCTAAGTTCGAAGTGTGTTTGTATTCACTATTATATCTTTCTTGTTTGTTGGTTTTCACAATTGTCTTGTTCATGTACCATGCCTTCACCAACATGGGCCCACCAATGCACTGATGGCTGCATTGGAAGTATCACTTCACATGAGATGACTAATGCACTGTTAACTTAGGAGTAGGAGTATTGTTTTTCTTTTGAGTTGTTTTCCTACTTGCTTGTTTTCTTACTTTCTTTGCTTGTTTGTTTGTCTACTTGCTTGTTTTCTTACTTGCTTTGCTTTTACTTTCTCTTCCACTCTTGCTTTGGTTTGTTGTTTGTTTGTTCGCTATTTCGTTTCGTAGGATAGTTTCGCATGAAACCATGTATGACTCTTGAAGTATGTTGGGTAAAGTACAAGAGCCTTTGTGCTGCTATCACTACTTGGTTATTTGTCATCCTGCCTCTATATGAAAAACTTGTTACTTTTAGTCCATGATACGCCAATGGAAAATACATAGTGGTCAAAGTGAACCTTGGTGAAAACACAATGCTTTTGCTCTAACTAGTGTCACCTACTCTAGTCAGTTGTCTTTGGGTTAACCCTTGTCAGCTTAGTCAAGTAGAGTAAGGTGAGGGGGAAAACCTTAACAGGAACATCAAAGGTATAATAAACTACTTCTCTACTGGAAAAACCTCTTCTGCTCTCAATAAGTTGGGATCCCTCTTTCGCCTCTGAAATGAATAAGTGCTATGCACAGTTACAAAAATGAAAAAAGTGAAAAAAGTTTGAAAAATTGAAAAATGAATAATGTGAAAGAAGAGAAAGGGTTTTGGGATAGGGAGGTGATGGAAGTAACTCCATTAGGGTACGGACTAGGCTTTCTGGTAGTGGAGCCATGCCTATGTTCCTATGTGACTCTCCTAGGGTACTATCTAGTCCTGCTGGAAGGGGAGCAACACCAAAGATAAAACTAAGACTCTAATGACTATACCACTTGTGCATTAATATACCCCTCAACCCCAATTGAAACAACTATGTTGACTTGGCTTGGAATGTGTGTCAATTGAACAAGAGTTTGGTAGATGCTACATCTTACAATCAAGCTAGTGTGAAACAAAGAGGAGCTGAACACTGAACAAAACTTTCGGAGGTGTTAGACTTTCTTTTCGCAAACAAGGTCCATTTAGAGAGCTGGAATTCTGCCAGTGTGTTGCCAAATGTTGTAGCAGCTACAACTACCCTCCAAAATCTTGACTTAGCTTCATTTTGGAGCCTCCCTTCCAACCTTCATAGTAGCTTACCTTGCTTTATCAAGTTCACAAGCTTCAGTGTTTTGATTGCACAAAGGCAACTCGTCAATCACATCTTGATGCATTCCCCTCATAGTTTGTTCACCTAGAATTGGTCCAGCTGTAGGATAAGAAGCTTCCCCAAGAAAATTGTGCATTTCTAGAGGGCAACTAGCCTTCCCTCCAGAAATTGTGCAATCCTGTTTGGCAGGCTGCTGGGCTCCAAGATTGTGCAATTATGCCAGTCAACACTCCCAGCAGGAATTGCATAATTTTCCCCATCAGGGTTGCTCAGCCTAGAATTTGTGCAAATCTGGGTAGCAGTCAGCTACTTTGCCCAAAAATTGCGCAAATCTCTTGGGCATTCAACCCATCTCCTCACTAGAAATGTGCATTTCCTTCAAGTAGTCAAACAATCTCTTGCATGTGTAGTTGAGTTAATCAATTCCCTTCGAGACTGGGGAAAATAAACTTGCAGGCATGGGCTACTTCTCCTAAGGAAACATGCAAAGGAATCCCTTGTTTCAAGGATTTATGTTTAGCAGTTGTAGGTTACATGCAAGGATCATTTCAGAAACCTCCCACCATGTGTTGCTTCCCCTAGATTTGTGGCATGCACGTCACAACCTCGATGTTATCAAAACTCATCAACTAGATGTTGCAGAGTTCATTCCTCACATCTACCTTGTAGCTCTGACATCCCATATCACATCTAGGAGTAGTCGACACATTCAGCTCAGTTGTTTTGGGGTAAGCCCACTTCCCATGCCTTGTGTTGCATTTATGTCACTTTTTGTGTGTTAACTTGTATGATTATTATTTTCTTGATTTCTTTGAATGCTTACTATCGTTTACATGTATATTAGCTTGTCCTATCACCGTTTCTATTTTCGTCAACATCTCACTGTTGTCTCATGCATGAAACTATTTTTCGCAAACATTCATTAATTCAGCGACTCGCCTCACCCACATGCATGTTGTTCCATTTTCTGAATCTATCATTAACCATTTGCATGCTTGATCATTCACTTATGCTTACACTCAGTATCACCATGCATTCGCACTCACGTTCACTTTCAGTTGCCCGTCGGTGAGTCTGGGTAGCCTTGACCCTGACTCTACCTCAACAAGAGCCTCACTAAAACAACATTGCGTAATCCTTGGAGGGAAGGCTCTACCTTCCTCTTTAAAAATGTGCTTTTCTTCCCAACAATTATTCCCCAGGCCTACTTTGCGCAATCTTGAGGGATAGTGACTGTTGGCCAAGAAAATTGCATAATGCAGTCACTGAGCCTGTAGCCATTGCTAGCTGAGATTGTGCATTCTACAATTCCAGCAGTCAGTAGCTAGGCTGGACTGTGCATTTCGCAGTTCCAGTAGCCAGTCAATGTCACAGTAGCCTAGACTATGCCTTGCGGCAGTCTTAGCAGTCAGTCTCCCAATCTCCCGACCGAAATTGTGCAACCTTCATGATCAGTCACACAGGTATGTTGCAAGTCAGTTATCAAGTTCATTTTGGTTTTTGACAGATAGATTTCTTTCCATGAGTGTTTCCATGTCTCCAGGTACTACAGGTGTTCATCTACCTCTCAGCAGTTCAAGTACAATGATTTCCAAGAGGTCAGAGTCAAAGACACTTCTCAGAGCACACCTGGAGATATAGTCGATCAAATGTCTATAAGATTGCCTACTCATGAAGACATCAAGTTTTTCATAGACAAGAACATCAAGATATCATAGTGAGGAGCATCATAAAAAATAGCTAAAGGTAGCATATCGAATGCAGCAAGCACAGTGAATGCAACGAATTCCACAAACACAACAAATGCAATGAATGCAAGAGGAAGGTTTTTGACAACACGGAGGCAGAACAAAGTTACAAGATCAAGCTGATCCACTAATGATGAAAGAAATTTGGGAGACTCATGCTATGAGGTGACGACATGACACAAAGATTGCACAAAGACAAAGAATGGAACAGAGAAGGAGCTACATGTGCTGAAACAACAACTCGGGAAGAACATGAAGCTACACAGACAAACGAATCAATTATAGCAGGAACAGGGACAACAGTGGGCGCAACAACGTACACTCATGAATGAAAATGCACCCATACAAGTTAAAGATCCATCCCAGTAGCTGATACATGGCAGACATGGTGAGCAGTGTTGTTGATTGCATCCAAGGGATTCAAAAACATCAAGGAAAATTTTAAGAACCCCCCCTAAATTTATATGTATAATAAATGCGTGAATCTCCATGGTATATAGGAAAAATGGAAGGCGACTTTATCAATAATATAATATGTATATATAATTTTTTGGCGAATCTCTCACCAGAAATGGAGAATATTTTACTCAATTACAAAATCTTGTAAGATCTTGGCGAGTCTTTCACTAAATAATAAAACTTTGTAAGGTCCTAGTGAATCTTAGCATTGTGATCTCTTAGAGAATTTTTTGAAAAAGTATAAAACCATATATGACAAGAGCCACATGGTGGCAATATCACTATTTTTTTTTTCACATTTCCACGACATGGAACTTGTTTATAAAATTATAAAAAAGCCAACAAAGTCCCTTATAATATGCAGGTAAGCTTATAATAGAGTCTGATACATCTACTATGCTTGCCTTCATTCAAGTGTCATAGCTGCTATACTTAACATTGTGAATCACAAATCTCTCAAAACTCAACTCTATAGTGTAATTAAAACCTTTGGAAATTGAATCTGACAACTTTATAAAAAGGATTAGTGAAATAGAAGCTTTTGTGAATGAGCCCACTAATTATCACTGCTAAACAATCAATCATAAGACTATGAAGTCTTCCATCTTGATCACAATCGTGCTCATGATCAAGGGAGTGCGACCACCTGGCCTGACATAATGGCCATCATAGCTTCCAATAATCAACAACCACCTTGCAAGGACATCCTAGCTCATGTCTCATGAATTTTATTCATAAATCTTAACTGATATAAATATTATAAAGATAATATTAGAATCCTCTCCAGATTCACTGTTAATACAAGGGTAAAGGAAATTTTCTAGCTCAAAGCACTAGCCAATACCAACTTTTGTATTTGTGACCCCTTTGTGGGGATGCACCTACCCTGCCCCATTGGGTTTCTGCCTTGTAACATAGTTCAAGGATCACAAGACTTTCCAATATTCCTACTCCATTAGACACACTTTATATGCTATACATAGTGAATGGAAAAGAAGCATTATAGAACACACAATTTCACAAAAGGAAGAAAAATCTTAGCCAGTTCAATATCAAAATATTAACCACTGATTAATAAAGAATAACAAGTAGTGTAATGAATTGTTCCGAGATATTTATTTACAAGCTGTAAAGAATGTAATGGAATGGAAAATATTACTTAGGCAACCCTTCAATATTTCTACTAATATGTCTGTGCATGTACATATGAAATTAAGAGCATTGTTGAATACAAAGTTTCCTTTTCTATTGCCTCCATTTTGACAAATCAGTGTGAAATCAATGTCACTCTGAATCTCCTTTCCTGTGTGGATGTTTTGACAAATCAATGTGAAATCAAAGTCACTTTGAATTTCCTTTCCTGTGAGGGATCACATCCACAGTTGATTAGTAAAATATAATCTACTATATATTATGTTCAAGAAACTGACTGCAATCTACAGTGGAAACGAGACCTCAATTTTTATTCTGAATTTGAATATCTCAAGACAACATAAGAGATAAAAATTCATATGGCCTTAGTAGCTAGAAAACAATCACTCCATCATTACAAGACCACCTAGATTTCGTCACTTAATCTAAATAATGGCACTAGTTGCAGTGCTTATTTGCATTAACACCATGGAAAAGCAACAACAATGTTTCAAAGCACACTTACTGGAAAAGTTGTAACGTTCCGAGAATATTTAATGATAGCATCTGAACCTTGTAGCTATGGTGGGGAAAGTAGGGAACTCAAATATTGGAAGATATCTCATACCAAATCTGAGAAAAAAATAAAAAAAGGGAAAAAATCAAAATCTATAAATCAAGCAATGAATTGTTTACAAATCAAATACAATTCCTTTAACTAACAGTTAAATTGTGGTGATATATTTAAATATTTAGTAAGAGGTTAACTTTAAACCATGGAATATTACCTTTGTCATTACTGTCATCCCTAGTGAGATTACAAATCAATACTTATGGAAAGATTGTAAGAAATTTTGTGAAATAGTAAAGCATAACCTCTATTTTCAAGCAACAAAATCAAGACATTGTTACATCAAGAGCCATAATTGATACATAATCAATGAATCAGGTCCTTGTATGGCACAAGCTTGTTTCACTCGATAACCTGGCGGGTGTAGGATAAAATTCACTCGTGTCATTCACAAAAAGCCTGAGAAAAAACCTAATATTATATATAAAACCAAGAAATATTCAAATTCATCACTTCTAGGGACCTCGTAACCACCTTGCCAATACACAAGTATGTTCCTATTTGTAGTTAGAAAAATTACCCAAATTACAATCTGTTTACTCCAGCATATGTTGGAAAGTTATAGAAGGATGAGTAGTGCAATCAATCCATTCCTTTTAGCCCTGGATTTATTTCAATTTAAAACAGAAGTATACAAATATACTTGTTCAATGTCTATGCTTTAACCATTCACCTTAAGATGTTTTTACAATATAATTTCCTAAGTCTATTTAATATCTTCATTATCGTAAAAATCCACCTATATCCATCTTAACTCCACGTCTACCACTCTTAGGGGGATGAAATCTATTTATCCCTCTGAGCACTTGGTAGACCCAGAATTAAGATGGATCTAAGATGATAAAATTTCCCCTTTCAATAGTCTATGCTCACATGAATACCATGGTATTACCATGGGTCAATACCATGGGTTATTATAAAGCTGGAGCTTAAAAATTACTATTATTAATTTATAAAAATTAATAGTTGATTTTTATTTTATTTTTTATTTTAAGCAAGCTAAAATGTTTAACATACATTGAATTACAACATCCATTTTTACTCTTGATCCACCAAGCCCCAAGAGGGATCAAATATTTTTTCAGTCTATGCTAGTTTGCATATCACGATTTGATACCTCTCGGGGGTTAGTAGATCCAAAGTAAAGATGGATCTATGCGGGTTTAATTCCCCCATTTAAATAGGCTACATTCTAGGTGAATACCATGGGTCAATACCATGTGCCATTTTGGTGAATACCATGGGTCAATTCCATGTGCCATTTTTATTTTTATTAATAC
>APFE030924149.1:185468-219451 GCA_000404065.3 Pinus taeda | reverse complement strand
AAATATGGTATTTGGCCCATAGGATTCACTTAAATAAAACCTATTCTTGAAAATGGGCGAATGGAAGGTTGTAACTCCTAATTTCAAGGGCTAAATTTACCTTTTCTTACCCTCTCCCTTAAAATAAGGTGGGCTATGTGAGGTGATTTGTAAAAATGTACTATGATACAAAATATTCGCCCACTAAAAATTTAAAACCCCTTAATTTTGCCAAAGGGCAAACATTCGCCCGTAAAATTTTCTATGAAAAACATGCATGCCATTGTGCACACGCATGAAATCCAACCCATTCAACACACTCACCAAGGCGAAGACAAGAAGCAAGTCCACCTATATCTGAACATGTACTTCAGCAAGTTGATGTGCATGACCACTAGCACACACTTGAAAATCAACACAGACACTATGCATCAATGTGTTTCTGGTTTAGTCGCACCCAAGAAGACCATGTGCATGTTAGCAAACAAGTTAGATGAAGGGGTCGAACTAATGCATTGGTTGCAACAGAGGTAAGAGTTCGCTTCAACAAGATGTCACCCGGAGGTGCATGCACACCATCACAGATGGCCAAGCTTGACATCAACTAACCACCTTCACCATCACAAGCATGTCAAAGAGTTGGTCTCATCATAGTGGACCGAGTGTCAGTGATGTCTTGCATGGCTTACTCAAGCCATGTTGTCTCACATGAGTACATGTGCACTGTAATGTTGAGTCATGTCAAAGTGTAAGTCAAGTGTCAATAGTTGGATGTAACAGTCATAGCATAGGCGAAGAGTCATGAGGGTAGTTGAACTGTCACAAAGGGGAATGTCAATGGTCACTCCACCCTTTGCTATAAATAGTCCCTCATAACTATTTGTAAAGGTTTTTGGTCAGCCAAGCTACTGATAATAATATCTTGGAAAGAGCTTGGACAGTATTGTAATGTGCCTTGGCTTCTCCACTGCACGGAGCTAGTTCATCTCTTTGGAGGAGTAGGTAGATGTGGTTGTAACGTTCCACTGTTGGGGCTAGAGGGTTTACATGGATGTACTATATGATTGGAACTTACACTTATTTATATAATAAGAGCCAACACGTTTTCACGCATGTATTGTATCTATTGTAAGATTGATATTTAACACTTGTAATGCATGTTACTTTAACCTGTGTTCTACATCTGAACTAATTCATTTGTTGTAATGCATAATCTATTAATGGAAATGTGTTGCACACGCTGTTAATGTTGTCCCGTCCATGTTGACTGCTCTATTGGAAATCTGACAAACCTTTCACATGAACCTTGTTGTAACAATTGTTGCACTCGTTCGGACTAATTCGTGAGTGTTGTACATGTTATCTTACCTTATATGTTGTGACTACCGCATCTGAGTGGATTTCTCCGTCGGAAGATTTGTATGTCCTATGTTTTGTGTTCCTAGCCAAGTTGAGATTGATCCCTTTCAACCTGGAACTCACCTTCACCCTCATCTCAACCCACCTATGTTATAACCTCTCCTACAACTTCCTTGACTCATTGCAGTGATCACACCTTGCTACTGGAAGAGTCATCTTACTTGCCTCTGTGCGATATCATAGTCAAGGCATTGCTTTACGACCCACTACTAGGACTCCTACACCAAACAGTCTGAGGTCTAATTGGGACTTATTACAGGGGAGATACCCTTACATGTTGGTGGGTCTAGGACCATCAACATAACCTTATATATGTAATCACATAGTGAAATTGATCGAAAATCATCAAAGGATATGGAAGAGTTAGATTTTAGGACAAGAGAGATAGGAGTAGAGTTAAAAGGTTCATGAATTCTACCAGTATGCTTGGATTCTTCCACCACTCTCAGAATATCATGTCCAATAATGTCATAAATTTCAACAAAAAACTCCACTGACCATTCATCAGGACTTGGGCTTTTGTCCCTCTGAAAGATGTGGAGGACTTTCTTTAATTATTTCTTAGAGACAGGTTCCATTCAACTTTAATTTTTTTCATTCTCAATGAATATGGGAAACACTCTAGCTAGAGATATGACCTCTGCAATGGCCAATTTAGGAGGGACCTTCTATAAATTACTGAAATGATTCTTACCTAGAGCTACCAAGTCTGAAAAATATGTAATTCAACTTCCATCAAGGTTCCCAAGGGCCCAGATGGTATTTTTTTCTTGTCAACCCTTTGCATACTACTAAAAAAACCTTAGTGTTTTCATCACCACTCTTTAGCCAAATGGCATGACTTTTTAGTAGCTACGTTTCCTCCTTTTCCTCCAAGATTATTCTTTTGGAAGATTCAAGGTGATTAATCCTTTGCTTTGTTTCATCAAATAAATATACCTCCCCTTCTAGTGCTTCCAGTCTCTCCAATTTCTTCTCAATGGACTTCATCTCTTCCTCCTCCCTTTTATTTTTTGAATAGATCATGTGATCATAGCCTATTTCACCTTTTTGAGGTTCTCAACAAATTTTTCTACTACCAATTGTACCCCCCTCTAAATTGAATGGTGTCTAATTTTTAGCAACTAGAGTGTAAAAAGATGTATCTTTTAACTAGAAATTTGAAATGGCTTCCTATATATTTTTGGTCCCCCTTCAAATACAAAAGGATGGGGTAGTGTTCATATTCGCCTCCCACTCCAATCCATTGGAAAAGAAACA
The DNA here is from genome assembly GCA_000404065.3 of Pinus taeda. Classification (NCBI taxonomy): domain Eukaryota; kingdom Viridiplantae; phylum Streptophyta; class Pinopsida; order Pinales; family Pinaceae; genus Pinus; species Pinus taeda. Next base: position 216,793 of record APFE030924149.1, on the reverse strand, counting down.
ACACCTTGTCTAACATATGCTCTTCCATAAGAAAGTGGCCAATCCTTCTTGTAATCCTTGTCCCACCAATCCTCCTATTATGATAGGTAGTTTTTTTCGTTATCAGGTCCACATCACAAAAATTATGCTCCTCTGATTTGTGGGAAAAGTATTTAGATAGAGGATCTGATTAAGCATGAGGACACCATATTTTTTAGGCCCCAATTGAGAAATTTAAGTCCTCCCAAACCACAAGGTTGTCAGCCTTCATGAAAGACTGATCAAATAATTCATCCCAGAAAGAAACTGAATCCTAGTGTGGACCATATATGTTGATAACCTTCAGCTCCTTCCCCAGTTTAGAAGAGAAAATGTCAGTGCTTAGGACTAGATCTAAAACCCATGTGCTGATAATCTTAACAGATTTTTTGTTAAAGCCTACTGCCAAGCCAAACAATTTCCTTTGGCATTAGAAGCCATAAATTGTCATCCCAGGAGGAGTGATCCCAAGGCTCTAAAAATCATATCCCCATTCCAAAACGTTTCTTGCAGAATATGATATCAATATATTCAAAGAAGACTAACCTCTTCAAGGCTACTTTTTTGGAGGAATTAGCCAAACCTCAACAATTAAAATATAGAAAAATCATAAGGGGTGGGGGCTTCTAGGGAATGCATAGCTCTAAGCACCCCAAGAATTTAATTTTTTCTCCCATCCATGACATTCAAAATGGCTTTGAGCTTTGATTGGGATATATTGGGATTTTGAGCCCTAACACAACGTTCAGTCTTTGAAGGAGAGGAAGTGCCCAATCCACCAATACCCAAAGAACAATCATGGTTTGAATGTTATCTGAGGAAATATATAGAAGGGGATGAGGATGAAGATGCCTCATACTGGGAAGAGGATGGGATAGTAGGCATAAACGACCGGGGAGTCGATGGAATGGGAGAGAAAATAGAATCATGATTACTATAAGGGATCATAGAGCACAGGAGAGTATATCAATATGAAATACCAGAGCCCACAACTAGAGAACAAAAGGAACTAACAAGATTAGATATATGTAAGGGAGGAGAGCACATACCTAAAAAGATTTCTCCAGATGTAGATAGTATGTTTGTTGGATCCTTTGGCTACTTGAATGATGTCACCATAACTCCCTCCAGGTTTGCATCCTCCTCACTCATTGCTAATTCATCTACTACCTTCTGATACTCAGGGGTGATGATGCCAATCGCTAACCTTTATTACCAATCCTTCCCTCCTTCCTGATTTTTCCTCCCTGTAAAATTTGCGAAGCTCTTTTCCCTCTATAAGGAAAGCGGAAGTCATCCACGACATGGTCTAGTTTATGGAAATGATGACATCGAAATGAAATGCCCTCATAGTCTAAAACATTTCTATGTGTCATGCCCAAGTGCGAAAGATTTATTATAGGAAACAAACCCTCACAGGTTTCTAGGTTAACCATAATCCTTGTTATTGAAATCCTACCACTTGATTCAAAATGTTTGTCCATATCCATGAATATACCCAGTTTCTTCGCAATGCATCTAAAGAGATCCATTAACCAATATTGGGGAGTTAAGTTAGGTAAATGAACCAAAAATGGGGCATTCCCCATTTTCTACCTACTGGCATAAAAAAGGGGGTTCCACTTCTTCAATAGCACTAACATAGAATTAATACTCCATGGTTTTTTTATCATCCTAATGGCCTCTTCAACATAATGAAATTTTAGCATAAACTAGTTGCGGTTAGGGTACTAACCTTTGGGGTTTCTTGTAGCTCTTTTCCCCATTCCCATAGGAACTCCATCGTGAAGGAATGATCTTTGGTGCATCCTAACACAACATTCTCTAATGTTTCCACTACTTTTCCCATTTGTACCTCCTCTCCGAATACCATATTCACTTCTCTATTCTTTAGCTTGGTACACTTTTGTTTCTTTCCTCTCTTTCCAATTGATATGTTTCCTTCAGAACTTTCCCTCAATTTTACGGTTTCCTCTTGTTGGTTTAGCCCTTCCTTAGGCCCATTAGGATTTCCCTCACCATTCACTAGTATCTCCGACTTATTATTTTTTCTCCACAAAAAGCCCCATCAACACCTTGGGGAAGATCCACAGACACTTTAGAAACTCCTATGACATCAAACCCTCCTAAGAAACCAAAGGATATCAAACCCTTAGGATGCGTAATATGTATACCATTAATAACCCCCTCATAGTGGCACTAATCATAGCTTGTAAATCCCCCCAAAAACACACCAAGCGAGAAATCACCTTGTGAAAATCCCGTATTCAAATTGTTGAACTTAGTCAGGGTGGAAACACAAATTTATGATGATGATAAACTTTTTGGAAACGAGGAAAAAACCCTACTTAGAATAGGAGAGCTAATTTTGGGAGGTGCAAAAGAGATAACTAACATTATAGATATCTGAGGAAGAGAATATGTACCAACTCCCATAATTGAATTTCCAATTGTCCCTCCATCTACTATCACATGTGTCTAAGGTCGCATGTATGCCCAGATGGGAGCATATCTGTCCAGTGCAAGAGAATAATCAACTAACTCCTCCATAGTTCCAATTCACATAACCACAAACAAACCCTATACGCTAACAGTGAGTGATGAAAAATAATATTAGCAGTTTGCAATCCCTCTACTTAAATCCTTTAGGCCTTTTATGAAGATTCCTCATTGACCTTCGCTGAAAAACCCTCACAATAAAAATATACACTACAAAGCTCCATTCTTTCCTCTCTATTATTATATTAGTTGTAGTGTCTTAAGAATTATCTTGATTCTTGATTCTTTATTCAACCCACAAAATTAAGAATAACTACGAATATATCATTTACAAAAACTATAACTAGATTAGAACACCACCAAATTTTATACCATAATCATCACATATTTTTTTGTGGGGAAGAATGTCCAAAAGCATTAGTAGGGAAACAAATCAAGGGGATGATGGGAGATGTAGTTTCCCTTGAACTAAATGCGGGAGTTTACATCCTGAAAAAGTTTTAAAAGAAATAGGTAAAAGACATTATAGGAGAGATGGGCACATCGAAGGGGAACTGAATGAATATCGTCCCTTGGTAAGATATATATTCATAATATATTGTCTTTATATTTACGTATTTGTAAATTTTTATATTGTTATAATATTTGTTATGCAAACAAAATTTTCATGATTATTTGTAATTACAAAGTCAAGTTTCCCCCCAAGGTGTCCAAATGTGCTAAGTAGTAGTAGAAATGATGTTGTACAAGCTGAGGAACATGGAGTGAATATTGAAGATAAAGTTAATGATCCTATGGAAGAATATGACAATAATAACATAGTTCAAGATGATGGGCCAAATGAATTGATCCAAGACATGTTGGCTGAATCGGTTAATAATGAAAATGACGAAAATGACATTATTTTTTATGTACCTCTTCTAGAAAAGGTAGAGACACCAATTTATGAAGGCTCAAGAGAAAATATTCTCTCTGCTACATTATTGTTGGTGAACTTAAAGGTTTTGAATGGTTTTTCAAACACTTGTATGAAACAAATCCTAGGATATGTAATATGTTTCATCACATATTATACATAAAGGTTGGTGTTGTGAGGGCAAATCCCTTCTGTGGACAGATGTGATCCCTCTAGCCTAATGAGTGAGTCTAGCAACAAACCAAACAATATAATACTCACTTTCCTATCTTATGCTTGATAAATGCAAAGAAAGAGGAACCTACCTCATTTTGGTGGTAATCATTCGTCCCTCGAAGATGGCTTTGAATCTTTCACTCCAGGTCTCGCTCCTAAGTTGTTCTTCAGGTTCAGAAACCTGTGAGGAAGATCAAAGTAATATACAAGACACGAGAGAATATACAACATACACCAAGAATTAACTACTTAATAGATCAAGGAACATTAAGCTAATCACATAAATATTTACACAATTATGGAAAGTGAACATTAGATGTATATATTAAGAAACTAAAAATGGAATCATACAACCTATGCCTTGATGTTGAGGCCTTTCTTTGGGTGGATGTCCAAGTCCAAGAAAAGACTCTTCAAGCACTCCTCCAAGCTATAATGGGAAGCATGTAAGCATAATCTCAGCATAGGTATGAAACAATCAATGACCAACTACTTAGGTGAATGAAAGGGGGTGAATTTATAGGAAGGGAGAGGGAGTTATGGATCCAAAAAAGAGGGAGGAATGTCCACATTCCAAGGGGAAATCTCATGATGATAAGATGAAGAGGCCCAAATGAGAGAGCTCGACCATATAAAAAACAACCAATATCTAGCTTAGTGTTCCCAAAGGTTCGAGTGAGCGAAGGTTCTCCTCTAGTTTGGGAAAGTTGACTAGAAGGAGTTCAATGCAAGTTTTCCTATGAAAACCTGTGCTAGAAGCGTGAGTGTATAACTAGGAAACCTACCATCAACATGGGTAGGTAGTGGAGAAAAATGTGCTAATGCCAAAATTTAGGTTTTTAGGAAACTTTCTCCAGAATGATTTTAGGGCAGCTTTCCTTTTATTCTTCAGGGAGGTTTTTGTCTGTATATCATGATGGATATACTTCACAGTAGTCAATATTTTGGCACTCTGGGATATGGTACTAATCCAGGACGTTTTTTCTTATAGACGTATGGAAAATAATTGCATATAAAATTGCATCTTAACACATAAATGTGCACATACAAAAAGAAGAAGAAAACACATAAAAGGCACAAAAGAGAACACCAAGGCTTGATAATAGAGTTTGTCCAATTTGGACTACGTCTCCGGACCCAGCTCAACAATGGGGAGGCCTTTCTTATTAAATGGCATGAATAAACAGAATTACATTTATCAATCTGTCGATAAAGAGGCATATACCTCCAATTTTCCAGATGGCTATGAAATGAATGCCTGAGATGGAGTGGTATGTAGTGCCAAAGCTTCCCGCAGCAATAGAAGGGACTGGAGTCATGTAAGTTGTTCAAAACAGATCAATAGATGCTCTCAGCCTCTGCGAAATAGCATGCTAAAACCATAAAAATGCCTCCTCTTTTTTTCTCTTCCATTGATCCTCTTTTATAAAGGATTCTCAGACAAAATCCGATTTAAAATGGGGCTTTCCTGGTTAACTATGGAGGTTGGTAGAGTGGAAGGATCGATGGGTGCAACTATTCCTGAAAATGGCCTTCTATGGTTTAAAATGGTAACACTTCAAAAATCCCAAAAACACTAAGAAATCTGCCAAAAACTGTTCACTCGGATTTCAAATATTATTAAATCGGGCATATAATCTGTATCAAGTTCACGCTAAGGTCACGAATTGGCATATTGTTGTGTCCTTGTCCTGGTCCTTGGGAATGACCGATCACCGATATCGGTGTCGGCTCATCGCATCAACTTCTCCCACATGTGTCACCCTGAGTGACTGATAAGGGTTTTGCCAATCTGGCTAATTGCTGATTGCATTATCTGCTTGTCGATATCCATATATATATATATATATATAATATATATATAATATATATATATATATATATACTATATATATATATATATATATATATATATATTATAATATATATATATATAGTATATATATATATATATATATATATATATATATATATATATATATAATATATATAATATATATATAATATATTATATAATATATAATTATATATATAGATATAGATAATATATATATAATATATATATATATATATATATATATATAATAGATATAGATATATATATATATATATATATAGATAATATATATATATATATATATATATATATATAATATATATATATGACCACCAATTGTGATTGCCTTCGATCCACCGATTCAATCTAATTGGAGATCGGAAATCAGGGGTTCCATGGCCCAAACCTTAAGTCTACCCTCATGCAACCTCCGATTGCGATTTGGCCTTAAGGCTTAAGAATCCTTTTTCAAAGGAAATTCCTCATTTTCTTAAGGATTGAAGAACCCTTCTTTTTGCAATAACTTCATCATCCAGACTCAGATTGAAGTACCGTTTGTGCCATTGGAATCAGAAATACGAGATCTTTGCTCTGGCCCTAGATTGACTTCATTCTGATCACTTTGATTTCTGAGTTTTTCCATGCCATTGTATTTAAAGATCCACCTGATAAATCCTCCCCATTGAGGAGCTTTTGGACCGCCAAAAGCTTTTCATTAGTCAATTGGAAAGTGAGGGTACTATGCCCTCACTTTCTCTTTCTCCAGCCATCTGGCCTTGTTGGGATGCATTCCCTTCAATCAAACTCAAAGGTATTCTACATCTCCTCACCGTGAAGTCTTGGTTCTTCTATCGAGGATGACGTCTTCAGGCAACTCATCGAGATATTTTGGTGCAAAATCATTGATGGTAGGTACTATGCCCACCTCATCAGTTTCCATGATCAAAGGTGGTTCTCCACATTCACTACTGATTACATATGCATATATACTGTCAAGTCAAGATGAAAGGCATTGTTCCGAATCTTCTCCAATATGGTGAATGGTCCATACTAGATTGGCCGCAACTTTTTTCCTTCTCCCTTCATCTTGTCTTTGTTGATGTGGAACCACACCTTGTTGCCCACTTGGAATTGATGGTCGACTCAGTTTTTATCATGTTAAGCCTTGTAACAGGCTTGACTCTTTTCCAACTGCTCTTGCACTACTTGGTGAATCATTTGGATTTGTTGAATGAACTACTGAGCTTTGTCTTTATCATTACGTCCACTAGAGCCATCCTCCCTTCTAAAGACCATGTCTAAAGGGTCCTTTGGCAAGTAACCAAAGCATGTCTTGAATGGTGAACACTGTGTTGATGAATGCACTTCTTTGTTATAGGAGTGATGTACATAGTGGAGATGTTCATCCCATAACTTGTGATGTTTCCCACAATATCCTCATAATAGGTGTACTACGGTACGATTAACAACCTATGTCTACTCGTCAGTCTATGGGTGCAATGACGTGCTTCTTTTCAGTTTGGTGTCCATCATCCTCCACAAGTTGGTCCAGAACTCTCCAAGGAAGCGAGAGTCTCGATTTAATGCAATTGATGTGTTTAATCCAAAGTGGACCCAAACATACTGAAAGAAAAGAGAAGCAGTTTGCTCTGCAGTAATCTGCTTTTTAGAAGGCATAAGAATACACACTTTACTAAAATGGTTAATGACGACATACAAATAGTCGTGACCCTTCTTATACAAAGGTAAACCTCCTAAAAATTCCATTGACACACTTTCCCATGGACGACTCAGAATAGGGAGTGGTGTGTAGAGCCCAAGTTTTCTATTAGAGGCCTTTGAAACAGAACACATCACACACCCCTTTACATAGCGAGTCACAATGTTTTTCATATGAGGCCAAAAGCAAAATCTTTTTACATGACTTAAAGTCTTCTCGACATCAAAGTGCCTAGACACAAGAGAGGTGTGGGCCTCTCGAATTACATGTGCTCTTTCTCCTGTGGGAATACATAATTTACCAAGGTGATATAGCAATTTCCCCTGCAAATGATTGTTGTCCACTTGTGAACCATGGGTTAGTTTTGCATAAACCTACTTAAAGTCATCATCATTAGCATATTGTTTAGCATAACTTTCAAAAGACAACAAAGCATTATGCAAAATAACAGAAGCAGAAATAGGAGGGCGAGATAGCATTTGGCCATTTTATTGCTAGTTCCCTTCTTATACTTTATTACCAGATGAACCTATTGAAGAAAGCCCATCCACTTGAAATGATGAGTTTGTTGCAACTTGATTTGTGGCTGAAGGTATTGCAAGGGCTGATGATCTGTATGGATGATGGTCTCCTTATCGAACATGTAGTGTTTCCACTTTTTCACACTCTACACCAAGGCATAAAGCTCCTTATCATAGGTGGGATAGTATATCACATCTTGAGAAAACTTCTCATAATGGTAACAAATTGGCTTCTTTTGCTGCATCAATATAGCTCCCATGGCATAACCACTGGCATTGGTTTCAATCTCAAATGGTTGTTGGAGATTGGGTAAGGCTAAGACTGACGCGGTGCTAATTTTTTCCTTCAATTTTTCGAAGGAATTCTGTTGTCTTCCTCCCCATTGGAAGACATGTTTCACACTTGTCAATGTGTGCAAAGCTGATTCAATAACAGAGAAATTAGCAATAAATCTCCTCCAATACTAGACTGCACCTAGAAAGCTACGGACCTTAGTTACACTAGTAGGCTTAGGCCAATTTACAATTACTTCAACTTTAGCGGGATCAATTTTTATCTGACCATGACCAACAATATGACCTAGGTAACCCAAAGAGGTTTTCCCGAACTCACACTTTGACAATTTTACAAATAGTTTTTCTTTCTTCAGCACATCAAACACTTTCTTTACATGACTCCCATGTTCAAACCAAATCTTGCTAAAAACTAGTATATCATCTAAATATACAAGAACAAATTCATCAATGAAAGGCTAAAATATATGATTCATAACCTGCATAAGGGTGGCTGGAGCGTTGCAAAGCCCAAATGGCATTACCATCCATTCGAACAGCCCCTGCTTGGTTTTGAAAGTGGTTTTCCACACGTACAGCTCCACAATTCAGACCTGGTGATAGCCACTATGCAAATTCAACTTTGTGAAATATACAAAAAAATTTAACTGATCCAATAAATCATCTACGTGTGGCAGGGGATAGCAAATTTTTACTAATATTTTGTTGAGTGCGCGTTATTCCATGCACATCCTCTAGCTATCGTATTTCTTTGGCACTAGAACAATCGACAACTTGCATGGAGAAGAGCTCGGCCTAATCATTCCTTGATCCAGCAATTCCTGTACTTGACGCTTGATCTCCTCCATTTTGATTGCTGAAATTTTATACATGCCGATATTCAGTAGAGGGGCATCATGCAATAGGTGGATTTCGTGTTGGACTTCCCTCTTTGGAGGTAGTCTCTGCGGCTCCTTAAACAATGCATTATAATAAAAAATTAAGTCCATCAATTCCTGTTTATGCTTCTCATCGCAGCCTTGGAACGCGTCCACGAATTTAGCCTCCTTTTCCCTGACAACCATAAGCATGCATGTCTTGCAGGAATTCACTAGTCGTTTCATCTGCCTAGTGCTTACGAGGCTTGCATTAATCTTTTCTTGATGAGCCTACACTATGTATTCTACCCCATCCTTAGTGATGTGGTATTTATTCTCATGGCGGAAAAAGACTGCTTTCTTGTCAGACAGGTATGCGCTCCCTAATACCATGCCACAGATATCGAGTGGTATAACATCCATCTCTACTTCATCTACCAACTTAGAACCAATCAAAAATTTTACTTTGCACTGCTGGGTTACATTCAATTTAGCTTTATCATGTATCCATCCCAGTGGGTAAGGATTTCGGTGCGGTTTTGTTTCTAAGCCAAGCTTCTTTACCAGGGATTCTGCAATTAAATTTGCTTGGGACCCCGTATCAAACAGAGTTTCTACTTTGGTATGATTTACTACAACTCTGATATGAAATAATTCAATTTTTTTTCTATCATTCAAATGAGACTCATCTACAGAACTGGTGCTTCCATGTGATTTAGAATCAATAGGAGGTGTAAGGGTACCTTTTGTTCCCCCTGTTGTGACCAGCGCTTCATCTCTTGAATTTGATCCAAGGTCTTGTTGTGTTGCTGCCATTGTTTTCTGCTTCCCTTTTCCTCCATACTTCTTTGGGTGCTTTTCTGGGTGCTACTTCCAATAGTGATCATCATCGTGGCCTTCTTTCTTGTAATGATTGCAATAAGGCCGCTCTCCCTCTTTGGTTGTTGTTGTTTTCTTCTCCTTCCCTTTCCATTTCGCTTTGGGTTTGCCATTGGGAGGATTGAACAGTGGCTTTTTGGACTGGTCCTCTCTTTCATTCTTGCCACTGTTCTCAATATGAATTGCTTTCACACTAGATGCATCAATAGTGGTTGGTTCAAACAACAATAATGAATGTCCAATATAACTATGCAGTGAGAAAATATACTTAGTTACAACTTTATGTGTATCTAGTGCAATACCGAAATTTAGTGCTTGCTTCCTAAATTCTTCTTTAAAACTCTAAACATCCTACCCTTTGCCTTGCCTTAAATATTACCAATTCATCAAAGCTTTCTGTTTGTATCCTAAGGGATAAAACTGTTCCTTTAACGCAGAAGTGAGATCAGACCATGAAGAAAAGAGCTTACCCATATTTTTACTGATCTGCAATTTACTCTTAAACCAAATGAGAGCTGTGTTGCCTGTCCGTAGAGAGGCTAGCTAGATTTTCACCTCATCCTCTACGATTTTCTGAATCCTCCAATAAACCTCCATCTGCCTGATCCAATTGTTAAGCTTTTTTTCATTACTTTCACCATTAAACACAGGAAGATCAAATTTAACATCTAATTTAAGAAAAGGTTTCTTAGATGCATCCTTTGGATTTCTCTAATTATGGTGGTGAGGGGAAGAAGAACATTCACCACCAGAAGGAGAAGGAGGGGGTTCTTCTCCATCATTCCCATGTGCTGAACCTTGTCCTTCTGGATTCCTCTCTTCAGTGTTTTCCAGTATTATAACCAGTTGAATGATATTCTCTACCATTGAATAGAAAGTATTTTTGAAATTGCGCTCCTCTTCAATATGAGCTTCCTCTTCAAACATGTTTCTTCTTCGAGGTGCATGCCCTGCCTCTAAATCAAAAGGTTCTAGATTCCCTTCGCCTCTTTGAAGCCTGCCTCTTGTTACCATACAAACATGCAATTCACATCTAAAAATCCCTGCTCTGATACCACTTTCTCCATGATGTTTTCGCTTATAGGTGTATAGAAAATAATTGCATATAAAATTGCAGCTTAACACATAAATGTGCACATATGAAAAGAAGAAGAAAACACATAAAAGGCACAAAAGAGAACACCAAGGCTTGATAATGGAGTTCGTCCAATTTGGACTACATCTTCGGGCCCAACTCAACAATGGGGAGGCCTTTCTTATTAAATGGCATGAATAAACAGAATTACATTTATCAATTTGTCCATAAAGAGGCTTATACCTCCAATATGCTTGATGGCTATGAAATGAATGCCTGAGATGGAGTGGTATGCAATGCCAAAGTTTCCCGCAGCAATAGAAGGGACTGGAGTCATGTAAGTTGTTCAAAATAGATCAATAGATGCTCTCAACCTTTGCGAAACAGTGTGCTACAACCATAAAAATGCCTACTCTTTTTTTCTCTTCCATCGATCCTCTTTTATAAAGGATTCTTGGACAAAATCCCATTTAAAACGAGGCTTTCCTGATTAACAATGGAGGATGGTAGAGTGGAAGGATAGGTGGGTGCAACCATTCCTAAAAATGGCCTTCTATTGTTTAAAACAATAACACTTCAAAAATCCCGAAAACACTAAGAAATGTGCCAAAAACTGTTCACCTGGATTTCAAATATTATTAAATCAGGGACATAATCTCTATCAGGTCTGCGCTGAGGTCATGAATCAACATATCACTATGTCCCTATCCTGGTCCTCGGGAATGATTGAACATCAATCGTTGATCACCGATATCCGCGTTTGCCAATCGTGTCAGCATCCCCCACATGTGTCTCCATGGGTGACTGGTAAAGGTTCCGCTGATCCGGTTAATCATCGATCGCATTATCCGCTCGCAAATATCCATATATACATACATACATATATATATATATATTGTGTGTGTGTGTGTGTGTGTGTGTGTGTGTGTGTGTGTGTGTGTGTGACTGCCAATTGTGTTAGAATAATTATATATTACAGAGCAATGGAACACATAAAATATTGCAGAAATAAGAAAACAAAAAACACATAAAACAAAAGAGATGCAGATTTACATGGTTCACCCAGTTTGGGCTACGCTCACAGAGAAATAACCAGTCCTTCCTATTATATTATCTAGCAAACTGAAGAGATACAACCTACAGTAGATCCGCTATAACACCCTCTTCAGCCTCAATCTCCTCTCTCTTCTTCACTCAGAATATAGATCTACATAGACGCAATACAATTGCCTCATATATAGTGAGGGGTTTCCTTCTAGGTAAAAAAACCCTAAACATAACTTCTACCACCTGATCATCTGCCTAATGAACGGCCCAGATTGACTAGAAATTACTAGAATTTTACAAGGAAATTTTACATTTGTTTTTAGCTTCGGAGGCGCTGCCCCCAAACCCACGCTGGGGGATTGCTGGCCCTCGAACCCCTACAGGGGGGACAAATCCCCCCCATATGGAGGGGTGTACAATCTTCTTGGGGTATACATCCAGCTAAGACCTTTGAATACAGAAGATAATCATGCTCCACACCCAAAAAATTGTGATTGGCTCCGATCTACCGATCCGATCAGATTGGAGATCAGTGATTGAGGGTTCCATGGCCCAAACCTTAAGTCCACCCTCATGTGACCTCTGATTGCGATTTGGACTTAAGGCTTAACACTCCTTTTTCAAAGTAAATCCCTCATTTTCTTAAGGATTGAAGAACCCTTATTTTTGTAATAACTTCATCATCCAGACTTGGATTGAAGTATTGTTTGCGCCATTTGAATCAGAAAGATGAGATCTCTGCTCTAGCGTTAGATTGACTTCATTCTGATCACTTTGATTTTTGAGTTTTTCCATGCCATTGTATCTAAAGATCCACCTGGATCAGGTACATGAAGTGAACAGGAGACATGCCAAAGCACTATGTAACAGTTGGATTTTTTCCTTTTTTTAGTGTTATTTAATGTTTAAAATAAGAATGCAATATTTTTTATTAATATTTTTTACACTAACTAGTGATTTTTTATGTTGTAGATTGTTAGGTGAATTTTTGTTACCATCATCAAATATTTTACCTTACACATACTGAGATTTATATGCCATTATGAAAGAAATTGAAATGGAGTATCAAACTATAGATGCATGTCCTAATGATCATATTATGTATTACAGACAACAAACATCGAAAATAAAATGCCACAATTTTAAAGCAATGGAAATCTAACCAATCAAATAACAAAAATGTGCTTCAAAAATTTCTTCACCATATTCCCATAATTCGACGTTTGTAGTGACTCTTTAGGTGCAAAAACATAGCGCAATTATGGATTACCATGTACATAAGAGAACTAGAGATGGTTTTATTCGAGTGCCTATAGATGGTTATCCATTTAGGGAAATTGAGAAAAAAAAGGTTGTGTTTAAAGATGAACCGCGTAATGTTAGAATTTCTTTGGTAGTTGTCAATGCTAATCCATTTGGAGAGATCATGTCTATTTATTCATTATGGCCAATTTTTGTTATCATCACTAACTTTCCTCCTTGGATGCCAATAAAGAGGGAGCACATAGTGTTGACAATGATTGTTTCAGGTATTTGTTTACATTAGTTTTTTGAATGTAACATTTTCATGTGTCTCGTTTGTTGCATAATAACTTTTATTTATTTATTTAATTATATATACATATCATGGTAGTAATTATGTGTAATTTCAAATGATTATGTAAGTACCAATATAAATATATGAATATATATATCGAGGCTCTTATCAAGGAGTTACTAAAGTTATGGGCCGGAATCACTATGTATAATGCATGTAAACTAATAAAGCAATGGAAATTTCAATTCCTCGGAATACTTATATGGACAATTCATTGTGCCCCAGGACTAACACATTTTTGTGGTATGTAATATTCCATTGCACTTTAATAGTATATAATTAAAAAAATCCCCAAACTATAATAGTATATAATAATTTGAATATATTATGCATTTCTTTTATAATTCCTTCATATAATGGGCATTAATCCATCTTTTGCAGGTCTTAAAACAAAAGTTAAATTTGTATGTCCAATTAGTGGTCCTAAGATGAAATCTCATCGTTCAAAAAGTTTAGGAAAGGAGGTTTTTTATGAGTATGGAAATTCCTCTCTAAGAACCATAGTTATCCTACCACTAAAAAACATATTTTCAAATGGGAAAGAAGAGGCTAAATTAAAACCACAAAGTATGACACCTCACCTATGGAAGTTGAGATATAACATAAATTATCAAGGTATGGAATTTGTTTACGTATCATATATGTAATGTTTTGAATTTTTATTTTTATTGAATTTATTTTATCATTTTTTATGATTATTGTTGTGATTTTTTCTATTCCTCATCAAGGTCATGAAGGTATTAACAATGGGCATGCATGAGGAATGAAAAGTTATCCCATTCAATTCATGAGGCTTCCCTACTATGAGGACTTAAAAATAGCTCATTTTTTTATACAATGCATATCAGGAAGAATGTGACAAAAATATTACGGTCAATCACATATGGTAGGAGGGATAAAGAAAAAATTATTAAAATTTGCAATGGCATTCAGGAATCTAATCATGCAATGCAAAGTGGGATCCAATCAAACAGGGATGGAGACCGACATAGAATTCCATGGTTATTAACAAAGAAGTAGAGCAATGATGTAAAAGAGGTCAATCAAAGAATTAAATTCTCCACGGTTTTTTCTTTAAAACATAAATAATATATTAATAAAGAAAGATGAATTTTGTGGGGTAAAAACACATGATTGGCATACCTTCATTAAGGTAATTATTTTTGTATATATATTTCTATATTGGTATGCATATTTATAGTTTTTTCAAGTTTAGATTAAATAAATAACAATTCATTTTTAATGTTACAGTATGTTCTTCCTCTATCTGTCCCAAATGACTTTGAAAACAACGTCAAACAAGTTATATATGATCTTCGGAAATACATGAGGCAAGCAGTGATTTATATGCAAAGTTTTTTTTTTTTTTTTTCAATTTGTTGTTCAACTTAATGACATGTGTTTTACTTGTAATGTAATATATTATGTTTTATTAAAACAAGTTATTTTCTTGCATCATCTATAGATGGTTTTCATTGAAATAAATCCATAAGGAAGATATAAAGTATTGAAAGATATAAATTCCCTGGCTAATGTGTGAAATGAAAAAGTATCTAAAACCGTCATTTTTCAAATTATGCATAAGAACACTACCTCATACACCAAGTTTAGGAGATTGAGTTATGTGGACCTATAAAAACAAGGTCAATATGGATGGTGGAGAGGTACTTGAAATCATTGAAGGATTTGGTTAGACAAAGAGCATGTCCCAAGGGTTCTATGGTGGAGGGATATATGGTATATCAATCCATGGAATATATTAGTCAGTATATTCCTAAATTAGTAGCAAATATGCATGAATATCACATTTTGTATGTGAAATCCATCAAAAAATTGAAGGGGAACACCTGTTGGGGAAAGGTAGAACTAGCAAAGTGAGAGGTAATTAAATATTTGCGGAGATTTATGATACATGTAACTTTTCATTTTTGTGTATATTATACTTATTTAATTTTCATTCTTTCATAAATTATTAATATTGACCATGGTAACTAATATTAATTTTTGAATTATTATTTTTTGATACATTTGGTTGAGAGTGGGATGCACTACATATATACATTGCAAAAAATCTTGACTGGATGAAGATATGGATTGAAATATGTATATAATGTGATGGTAGGATTGCATGGTAGGGGGTCTCTACATTGGTTATATAAATGTTGACTATGATGGATCCGCCAACATTCAAGTGATCTCCCTGATATGTGGTCCCAATTATACCTCACATTGTTTGGTGTAGGATTCCCATCCATTTTGATGGCCTAGTTACCATATACTTAAAAATTTGCTCGGTTCTAGCTTTTAGCACATGAGATTGTTGCAATTGTACCTTCAAAAAGCAAGGTGAGTGTGTCTGGTGAGTGTACAACGTCACTGCGTCTAGGTTCTCTTACTGCAAAAGGGGGAAAAGGGAGCCTCTAAGTGAGAGGTAATAATACCACCAAGGAAGAGACACATGAGAACTAGGAAACTTCTGTCAAACATCCAATGGAATAGTCCACAACGAATGTGGAAGCTGTTAAAACCAAATAACAGGGAAAGGAATGTATACCATCTAGTAGAATAGTCCACATCGGATGTAATGGTCATTATAACTAATGAATGAGAAAAGGTCTGTCTAGTATCCTCCAGAGTAGTCCACAAGGATGAGATATCAATGACAACCATAACAACACATCCCCAACAAGGTAAGCACTAAAACAACTGAAATAGTTAAAATATATTAGTACATGTGAAACAAACATGAAATAGAAATCCTCACTGGATGGTCTTACAAACATCCATAAGTCACGCATGGAAAAGTGATGACACGAGAATGCTTATGTATTAAGGAAAACTTCTAAGGCACATATTTACATCATACATCACTGGCCCCAGTAGTGGGACATTGGAGCCACTCATTGCTCATCAAAGGAATAACTGAAACTCTTTATGCTTTGTGGGAGGAGCCAATGTGAAAATTCCTTTGCTCATATAATGTGGGGGTATATATAACCAAGGGTGATGCTTTGCCTTGTGACTCTTTGACTACCAACATGAACTTTCAACTTACATGATTCTTCATAGTCTTGTGTGTCCATTGGAATTTCACTTTACAATACATTTGATTTAAACATGGTCCACAATAGTGATGTGGCATGTGACAACTCATGACATCACTTAACATGACACTGTTGACAAGGAATTGCTTGTTGAGGTGGCAGTGTC
Organism: Pinus taeda; assembly: GCA_000404065.3. Lineage (NCBI taxonomy): Eukaryota > Viridiplantae > Streptophyta > Pinopsida > Pinales > Pinaceae > Pinus > Pinus taeda. Next base: position 200,107 of record APFE030924149.1, on the reverse strand, counting down.
AAGCTGTTGTTGTTGTTGAGTGATAGATGTGTTCTTGGATGTGATTTCTCTTCTCCTCCACATAGCTTGATGATGCGAGGTATTCAATGATCTTTGGTATTGAGAGGTGGTTTCATGCATGTGTTCCCTTTTCTTTTTCTTGATAAGATCCTTTTCCCTTCCAGTTGCAAGTGATTCTCCTGGCATGTTTTCTCTTTCTTCTCTTTCTTTATCATCTCACCATGATATAAAAATGTACATGTTATTGCAATTCACTCATGGTGGGATGAAATCAATCCAAAAACTCCCTCATGTAAGATGGTTCATTACCATCCATGGACTGAGATTGGGACAAATCACAGGATGGGAGACAGGGCTTAGTGACTGTACATTGTGTAGTTCTAGTTGGTAGGGAGAGAGATTGATCACTGATACTGGAAAGAGCACAACTCAAGCTTGACTGAGGAACTTTTGTGCACAACCCTCACTGAGGAGAAAAATTGCATAGTGGCCACTGAGAGACATAATTACATAGTTCAAGTCAGCAGTGGATGGTGCAAGGTGAGGCCAAGGGAGTTAAGCTCTGTGCAATTTTCATAGGCAAGGAGGACTAGGTAGCAGAGAGTCCTGGAAGCCAAAACTGTGCATTTCTTGAGGACAGTGAGCTCTGGTTGAGGGACGACACTTGAGAACACCTTTGTGCAGTTCTAGAGGCCAACGGAGGTTGGGATCTCTGCGCACTGCTACAAATCAATAGGGAAGGGAAAATCTTGAGGACTGAAAGTGCGAAATGTGCAGTTCAATTCGAAATATAAGGAACTATTGCGCAATTTTGGGAATCAAGAAAGGTTGCTAAACTATGGAATTACATAGTGAAACTACCCTAGAGAAAAGTGATTGCACACTGCACAGTCCTAGTTAGTAAGGTCACATCATTAAGGACTGAGACTACGTAGAGTGTAGCTTAGTCGGGGCTCGGTGAAGCTGAGTTTCTCGGTCAGGAAGATTTACAAAAATGGCTAAGTGTGAGGGAAAAGATGGACTCATGATGAACTCAAACTGTGATCACACACTTAGCATACTTTTATGACATGACAACCACAGACAATCAGAACAACAAGAAAAGCATTAACCTTTGAGTGGCGATCTCATGACAAGAAATGACAAGTGTGACACTTGAGATAGACTTTAGGATGACCGTGATGACACTTGTGTGAAAACACTTAAGACTTTGTGTATTAGTGTGATAGGTATTTACATGGCTAGGATAACTCGTATACATAAAGGCCAACCTTCGAGGTCACCAGAAAGGCTAAAAAACACGACATAACAACCAAACATGCTAGGAGACAACCATTAATCCAACAAATGAAAGGGAGAAAGACACTTAGAGGAAACACATGGAATGAATTTTAATGCTTACAACCATGCATGTCATTGAAGACATAATGATACGACAATGATAAGAAATCCTTCATGATACACTAAGAGATGTATTTCAAAAGATGTGCTTTGTTTTCCATACCTACCCTCCAAAGGGTTATGCATCACATGGGGCCTTCATGTGGTCCCGATATTCTATCATACCCTTGGTTCCTTGGTCTTATTATCTTATAACTATATTTTTGCCTTAGCTCCTTTAGATTCATCTAACATGGCATCCTTCTTAATCTCCTTCTTCATCATCTTGTCATTTCCTGATAGAATTCATGTTTCTATAATCCACTCATGACAAGACGACATCAGTCTGATAAACCCATAGTCTAAGATGTTGCATTTGGATTCATAAACTAGGCCAGGACTTAGTGATAGGCTAGGGGAGAAGGGCTTGTGAGTGTGGAATTTCATATTTCAAGTAGCCAAGGGTCAAGCTTGATCACTGGGATTGCGCAGCACTGGCCAGACTTAGGGAAATTTCTGCACAGTCCTCATTGAAGGAAAGAATTGCGCAGTGGCCACTAAGAAACATAATAGTATTGTTTAAGAAAGCAGTGGATAATGCGAGATAAGACCCTGGGAGGACACATCTACACAGTGTCAAGAGGCAAGGTGAATTGGGCAACTTAGATGCTTGAGGGACAAAACTGTGTAGTTTCTGGAGGTAGTGGGCTTTGGCTGAGGGAAACATACTGGAGGAAGAATCTATGCAGTTTTGGATGCCAAGAGAGGTTGGGATTCTTGTACATTATGCAGTTCCAATAGGAAAGGAAAAGGCTTGAGGTTTGCAGATGTGAAGTGCGTAGTTCAAGAAAGCTGGATGAGGCTAGGTTGCTAGGAGTACTATGGAATTTTGCTAAGTATGGGATCAATGATGTGAACAATGATATAACTTGACTACAATCATACACTTGAACACTTAGTGATACAACATAAGCCATCTAGAACATATGAAAACATGCTTCTCTTAATGCAACAACCTTTGTGATAGCTTACAACAAGTGCAACTCCAATGATGGACTTTGTGAGGATAAAGGATACCCTTGTGTACTAGTGCATGAAACTTAGAAAGTAGTGTGAAACATGTCTATATGATGAGAAAAACGCACTTTCATAAATATTTCCCCTTGAAGAAAAACAAACTTATCTTTGCATGTCAAGCGATAATCCACATGCCCGAAGATGACCCATACCATATAAAGATAAAAAATTCAACGACTCTTAAGATCAAAGAAGGGAGATTGAAATCATCATCTTACCAAAAAATTTTGAAGGAACGATTGATTATAGGATCCACATTAGGCTCCAAGATTTGAATGTAGGCCAAAATTTTGGAGGGTGTTGCAACCATTACAACACTTGGCAACAAACTGGTAAAATCCATCTTCTCTGTCTTGGTTAGTTTCTTTTATGCAGGGCCTTGGTACTTCAGGGAGTATTGATTCATCATGAAGATTGTTTTGGCTTCTCCACTTACCCCATGGGAATACATGGTCTCCTTTGTACCTTCTCAGTTGAACACAACATAAGATTCAGCTAGGTCATAGTGTTTCAAATTGGGAAGGGTAGTTTAGCTCGCGAGCTTAATATTTTCAGAGTTTAGTTTTTCATCTTTGATGTTTCTCCACTTCCAACAAGACTAGGCAGTACCCCAGTGGAGTCACGTAGGAACACAAGCATTTCTCTACTACCAGCGAGCCTAGACAGTACCATGATGGAGCTAGTTGCTTCACCTCTTTGCGTAGGAATCCTTTCTCTTCTTTCACCTTTATTTATTTATTTAAAGAGAACTATGAATCAGAACTTATTTATTTTGGGGAATAAGAGGGATCCCAAATTATTGAGATAAGAAGAGGTTATTCCTTCAGAGAATCATATAAACACCTCTAATTTAGGTTTTCTTGTTTAGATTTTCCCCTTCTCCATTTCTACTAGTTATATAAGCTTGAAAACATGAAAGAAAAAAACTGAGTATAGGTATGAGGCTTCCATACTAGACACAAGTTCATGGTTGGACCAAATCTCTCCTTATAGATGGATCATATTTTCCATTAGAACTTCATCAACCAAAGATACGACCAATTACAAGGAAGACGGACACAGGACTAGCCAAGCGTTGCAGTGTCACAAGACTTTTTGAACTTCAACCACACACACACTTGGAAGCCAAAATGCAACAAGGCACAACACTTATTTTCATGATAGAAACCGAAAGGAAAACTCAACAAGGAAGAAAACAAAGCAAAAATTAGGAAAACACAGAATCGAGAAACAAAATCAAAAGAGAAGAGAACAAAAGGACTAAGGAAAACATGATGTAGAACCAGAAAAACCAGGACAAACTACAAGGAATGAGTGTAAGATGAGTGCAAGGAAAGAAAACTAAGATGAAACTAATCTTACCCTATCCTAACAACTAGAAGGTCTAGGTCAAGTAAAATGAAATTTCCAGTGAAGCCACCGTGATTGTTCCCACCTGCATCCACAAAGATAGGAACAATTAAACAGATATACAAAAATGTGCAATAGAAGATATAAAAACTTGAAAAATTTACACAAGAAAAGGAAGGCCTTGCCTGTGGATGGAAAGGTGTGTCAAACCCACTAATTTTATCCAATCCACATGCTTACCTTTTAAATGAATACCATTTTCAACAAACCTTGGAAGCTTCTTGCATACACACGTTCTTCTACATGAAGCTCCTTACCAAGCGCGAGAAAAGATTGAAACTTGTAGTTTTCTACAGAGCTTGCTGAGTAAAATTGGTCCAGCCATTCAACGATTAGATTGCGAAACTCATGATGGCCTTCTTGAAAACCTTGTGATCTTTGGAAAGATGAATTTCCACTTCGAGAAGCATGATCATGATGAGAATCTTATAAGGGAAAATAGATTTGATCATTCTCATTAGTCATGTCAAGACAACAAGGACCTATCATAACCATCAGCAAAGGCTGAAGTGCCTCACATGCTTGACAGAAATCTGAATAGAGAGATGTTGAACAATTAAGATCAAGGGGGGTGGAATAACTACCATTTTATGTGTTGGTGGGAAAATTATAAGCCGAATGACAACCACCCAAGATAGAGGCATGATCAGATGAACTAATTGAAGTACCAGATTCCCAGTTTGCCATAAACAAAGAAAAATAAATTTGAAAAATCTTGAGAATGCTTTGAATAATCAAACCAAGTACATTGTGAGCCAGATATGACAGACCACCTTCCTACAACTGGTGACAAATTGTGCAAACATCATAGTCATAAAAAGAGATTAAAAAGGATGTTATCACCTCGAATGCATGAGACCAGTTGAGGCATGGTGAATGGGGAATAAATTGATTCGTGTAACAACTTTTGCATTCATTATCGTTGAAGAATATTTCTGGTGTGATGAGAGGAAAAATTTGAAATACAAGATTCACAAGAAGACTGAGGAGCTGACCATTAAGGGATAAATTCGATAAGTATGATTCCTTCAGGAAAAGATTGTCCTTGAGATGATCAACTTCACAATTCCATGATTTCATCAGAGATAGACATTCCCAACCTGATTTTGATTATGAGAGATTTGCATGAAGAGGAATGAACCTTGACATATTCTTGAATTCAATCTGAAGTAAAATCTTGAAAATTCGAAAGATTACAACCTGAATACCAAACATTTTTCATGCATAAATCCGCATCAAGTGAAACCATGCAGATAGATAGATTGTGTGAGAGAAACTAGATCTAATTTAGTTCAAGGGGCTTACCAGAGTCACAAGATCCTAACATAACCATCAATGGAAGTTGAAGTGCCTCAAATCCCTCGCAAGTCCCAAAACTTGCCAGGATTGTAGAACTGCATTTTGAAGGTTGAACTAGATATGGTTTGAGGATAGTTATTGTTGCTAATTTCATAACTGCTCACTGGATGGCAGCCAGCTCTATCACAAGTCTCACCGGACTTTCAACTTCAACAATCATATTACTCAATTAAAGAGGCTCTTATGATAGCACATTCAAAGATAAATTCATCGATGAGATCTCATGAGTAAGTTGATTCAAAGAGTTATCTCCATTCAAAAGAATAGATGATGAGGGATGGAAAGAGTTCTCTATGATTTGGCTATTTTCAATTTCATCATGGACAACCTCGCTACCTTGTGTCAATCGAGGAGATAACTCATTGAATGAAGAAGAAGAAATAACATGTAGTATCTTCATCGCAAGTGGATGTGCTACAAATAGTAGGACACAAGCGATAGTGAGGTGAAGGAGAAGTTTCAATATGAACATCTTCTTTGACCGAAGAAGATTCTAGATCTAAATAAAAGTATTCATGAGAAACTGGAAGATCATATGATGTGCTTGGGCATTCATCATGACATACAAAAATAAATTTATCATCATCACGATGATTAATGACTAAGGCTAGGGGTTGATTGAAAGAATTGATTGTACAAGATGTTCCACCGAGATTAGTAGATTGAGAATCATTCAAGAATGGAAACTCATTGTTTGGACGCCGAATATTTTGAAACAAAGCAGAAAAATTGATAGTGTCCTACCTTTCTTATCCTTTGCGCGTGAAATGTGACTGCCTTGTGCCTGATCACAATTTGAGACAACAACTTGAGAATTAAGAGAATGTGAAGAACTAGATAATGGAGCAAATTGATCAAGTGAGTCATGGTACAAGGAGTCATGGCCTATAGATGATGGAGGATAATAGAAATATGGATCAGCCTCGAGATTAGAGTTGTGAACAATGACATCCTCTTGCAGAATGGAGGAGTGAGTCTTCATCATAGAATTCATTAGCCATTTTTCAATTTCATCCATTGAAGTGGGAAAAGAATGAGAAGATGGGTTGGAGATTTCATTCACAAACTTCCTAGTTTACAATCACCATAAGGAGGCACCCACATTGGGACTGAAAAAGGAGGAGGTCAAGGAACAAAATGGGTAGTAGGCTCCTCCTCTATGATTTTAGGAGCCTCGTGATTCACAAGAGTTGGGGAAGAATGGAAAAAAGGAGGGTCAAGCTCACAGTATGAGGAGATGTGAACCAAGTGCTTAAACTCTTGTCTCAAGAAGTATGAGTTCAATTCATTTTTGAGGAATTTTGCAATAGAGTTAAAGGGAGTGATCAACAAAATCCTCAAATGATTCATCAAGCTTCATTCTTGAATGATGGATTCTTTCACAAACATCATGGTGGTTATACTAATTGAAAGCTTTATGCAACATCTTGTCAAGCTGAGCAAACGAATGGATAGAAGCAACGGGTAATGTATGACACCATTGACTAACATGAACTTCGAATGTGAGGGTGAGTAATCTAACCATTACATCTTTGAAGTCTATTATGTGACAAAGACATAGGTGGATAAATTGAAACATATGTTCACAAAATGTTGATTCACCCTCACCATTGAACTTAAGTTCAGACAGGTCATGAATAACTTCCACAAGGATGGTACAATTAAGTTATTTAGAAAAACATCATGGGATTATGATTTGGGGAAGAGACACTTTAAATAAGATATTTGAACTAGACTCTATGGGAAAACCCGTCGTCTCGCCCTCCTTCTAACGCCAGAAATGTTGACAGTGTTGGATCCACCAACATTGAGGGGATCTCCCCAATATGAGGTCCCAGTTAGACCTCACATTGTTTTGTGTAGCAGTCCCATTTGTTATGATTGTTGCAATGGTACCTTTGAAAAGAAAGGTGGGTGTGAAATGTAACTTTGTCTAGGTTCTCTTACTGCAAAAGGGGGAAAAAGTGAGCCTCTATGTAAGAGGTAATAGTACCACCCGGGAAGAGACACATTGAACCAAGAAAGGTTTGTCCAACATCCAAAGGAATAGTCCATAGTGGATGTGGTAGTCATTAAAACCAAAGAACAAGTGTTAGGTCCCAATAATACTAGTGACTCACCCATTACTATTGTCATTGTAACCCTTGTTGTTATTTTTGTGCCCCTATTATCCCCATGTTGTTATTATTGTGCCCCATAGAAGCCCACTATTGTTATTTTTGTGCCCTTACATTATTATTGTTATGTCAACTTTGATTATATTGTGACCACTTAGACTCATATATATAGAAAGGAATTTTTGTCAATTGTATCATCCAAGAATTGTCCATTTGTGTAATGTAAAGGAGGTTTCCCCCTCGAAGAGGATGATTTCTAAGTCATTGATCTTGCTAGAATATTATATATTAGGAGCAATGGAATGCATAAAATATTGCAGAAATATAAACACAGAAAACACATAAAACAAGAGAGACATAGATATACGTGGTTCACCCAGTTTGGGCTACGTCTGTGAAGAAACAACTAGTCCTTCTTTTTTATATTATCTAGAAAACTGAAGAGTACAATCTGTAACAGATCCGTTGTAACTCCCTCTTCGTTCTCAATCTCTTCTCTCTTCCTCACTCAGAATACAGATATACATATACACAATACAATGCCCTAATATATAGTGAGGGGTTGCCTTCTAGGGAAAAACCCTAAATTAAACATAACTTCTACCGATAGATCATTCGCCTAATGAACGGTCCAGATTGACTAGAAATTACAACATTTTACAAGGCAATTGTACATCTAATTTTAGCTTTGGGGGCGCTGCCCCCGAAACCCCCACCGGGGGACTGCTGGCCCCCGGACCCCCTAGCTAGGGAGGATGGGCCCCCCCGAACCCCCATAGGGGGGACAAGTCCCTCCCCCCCTACGCGCCCACGTGGAGGGGTGTACAATGTTCCTGGGGTATAGATCCGGCTGAGACCTTTGAATACAGAAGATAATCAGGCTCCACACCCAACAATCTCCCACTTGGAGACTGATTATAGCAACTCCACCACTGCTTCATTTGCTAGACAATAACTCCACTTTGGACCTGGTTGTTTCTCATCTTCTTCATCATACTTGAAGACCAGTTGAAACTGAGCAGATTCTTAGTTTCTCCCTGGTTACAACTTTTGTTAACGTATCTGCAGGATTTTGGCTAGTGTGTATCTTTTCCAACTTCAACTATCCATCTTCCAATGCTGACCATATGAAATGGTACTTGAGTTGTATATGCTTAGTCTTGGAATGAAATGCAGAGCTCTTTACAAGATGTATGGCACTCTAGCTATCACTGTATAACCTACCCAACTCCTGCTTCTTACCCAATTCATCCAGAAATCTTTGTACCAAATAATTTCTTTACTAGCCACTATAGCAACAACATACTCTGCTTCTGTTGTTGAGAGTGCAACAACACTTTGCAATTTTGAGACCCAACTGATAGTTGTTCCACCTACAGTAAACACATACCCTATTGTGCTCCTCCTATTAACTCTATCACCCGCCATATCTGCATCAACATATTCCTGTAGAGAAATGTTTGAACCGCCAAAGCATAGTGCTTGATTTGTGGTACCTCTCAAATACCTGAGAATCCACTTCACCGCCATCCAATGTTCTTTTCTTGGATTGTTCATGTCCCTGCTTACAACTCCCACTGCATGTGCAATATCAGGGCTTGTGTAGACCATTGCATACATTAAGCTTCCAATTGTTGATGCATATGGAACTTTAGACATATGAGCCATTTCTTCCTGAGTCTTGGTACACTCCTTACTTAATTTGAAATGGCTAGCCAAAGGTATACTAATTGGTTTTTCATTCTGCATATTAAACCTTTTCAACACCTTTTCTATGTACTCACTTTGAGACAATGCTAGTTTACGATTCTTCCTGTCTCTAGTTATTCTCATACCAAGGATTTGTTTTGCAGCACCCAAATCCTTCATTGCAAATGAGTTTTCCAATTTTATTTTGAGCACATTTATTTCCTGCATGCTCCATGATTGTCATGTTCATCCTTTCTAACACGCCATTTTCTTGTGGTGTTCCTAGAACTGTCTTCTCTCTATGAATTCCATTCTTTGAACAGTACCTATCAAACTCTTTGCTGCAATATTCACTTCCATTATCTAATATGAGACACTTCAACCTTTTTCCTGTCTCATTTTCAACCAAAGCTTTCCATTTCTTCAAAGTATCAAATACATCAAATTTATTTCAAATAAAATAAATCCAGGTTTTTCTGGTTGCATCATCAATAAAAGTAACATAATAATGAGAGCCACCAAGAGATGATACCTGAGCAGGTCCCCATACATATGTATGCACAAGCTCTTCTTTTCTTTCCCAACTCTAAGGAATCTGACTCTCTTTTGTTTTCCATAAACACAATTCTCACAGAATTTTAAATCAACATGCTTCAAACCTGGCAACAAATTTCTTGAGTGAAAAATCTGCATCCCCTTCTTACTCATGTGCCCAAGCCTATGATGCCACAATGACATATCTTCTCCTGTAGAGGTTAAAGCATTAACAGAATTAAAAATACCATTGCATAAATACAATGTACCAACCTTTCCTCCTTTCGCTATTACCAGGGATCCTTTAGTGACCTTCCACGTTTTATCTGTGAAAGTAGTTATGCAAACTTCACCTCCCAACTGCCCTATTGAAATCAAATTTTTCTTCAGATCTGGAACATGCCTTACCTCCTTCAATAGCCATTGATTTCCATTATGTTGTTTTATGAAAACTGTACCCATTCCAACGATTTTACATGGTTTATTGTCACCCAATCGAACCTGTCCAAAATCTCCTTGAACATAATCATGAAAATGTTTCCTATCAAGTGTGGCATGGAATGAGGCCCATGAAGCTACCACCCAGGCATCAATAATATTTTCTGATGAAAGAATCAAAGAATCTTGTAACACATCACATGTTACATTCACTTCATGATTAGTTTCTTGCTGCGCATCTCCTTATTTTCCCTTTCGAGACTTGCAATCTTTCTTCAGGGGTCCTTTATTCCCACATTTCTAGCACACTATCCCTGATCTGGACTTGGATCTGCCTTTTCTTGACTTACTGCAATATCCAGGGCTCTTTTCTCTTTCCATTTTTCTTCCCCTAGTCTCTGCAGTCAACGCATTACCTGATGTCTCACTGGAGCTTTTCCGTCGCATTTCCTTGCTAAGGATTGCACCGACAACATCATCAAACTTTAAAGTACTAGATCCAGAGGCAAAGTTACTAATGGCCATAACTAAACCATTCCAACTTTCTGGCAATGAGCACAGAAATAACAGAGCCCTAACTTCATCATCAAAAGTTACCCCTACAGAACTTAACTGACTTGTAATTGTATTAAAATAATTTAAATGGTCTGCAACAGATCCACCTTCTGACATCTTCATATTAAATAAACACTTCATAAGAAATACCTTATTTGAGGCCAAGCGTTTTTCATATAGTTTGGCCAATGTTGACGTTAAACCCTCTGTTGTCATTTCCTTTGAAATATTAAATGCTACTGACACTGCTAGGCACAACCGTATTGTTCCAAGTGCCTTTCTGTCGAGAATATTTCATTATGTGTCTATCATACTCATCGGCTTCTTTGTCTTTCCGCTTAATGGTAGGTACAAACCTCTTTGATACAAATAATCTTCCATTTTCATCTTCCACAGTTGGTAGTTTTGGCCATTGAATTTTTTGACCCTAAACCTACCATCTTTGACCATTGCTCCCACTAAAACCAGGAACCCTTCTCTCTCTTGTGAGTTTATCGGCCAAATAAACCTTTGGCTCTAATACCAGTTGTTAGAATATTATATATTATGGAGCAATGGAACACATAAAATATTGCAGAAATATAAATACAGAAAACGCATAAAATAAGAGAGACACAGATACACGTGGTTCACCCAGTTTGGGCTACGTCCATGGAGAAACAACCAGTCCTTCTTTTTTATATTAACCACCAAACTGAAGAGATACAACCTACAATAGATCTACTGTAACTCCCTCTTCACTCTCAATCTCCTCTCTCTTCCTCACTAAAAATACAGCGATACATCGATGCAATACAATTCCCTCATATATAGTGAGGGGTTTCCTTCTAGAGGAAAAAAACCCTAAATTAAACATAACTTCTACCATCAAATCATATGCCTAATGAACGGCCCGAATTGACTATAAATTACAACATTTTACAAGGAAATTTTGCATATATTTTTAGCCTCAGCTGCGCTACCACTGAAATCCATGTCGGGGGACCGCTGGCCCCCGGACCCCCCAGCCGGGGGGGATGGGCCCCCCCAAACCCCCATGGGGGGGACAAGTCGCCCCCACACCCCCCCACGTGGAGGGGTGTACAATCTTCTTGGGGTATACATATGGTTGAGACCTTTGAATACAAAAGATAATAAGGCTCCACACCCAATAGATCTATCTTTCCTATCTTTTTGTGAGCTGGTTTCATAACATTTGGTATCAGAGCTTTGGATTCTAAGGTTCCGCTTCTCCAAAATAGGCCATCGTGGAATTTTCGCTATCCCTTTTTTCTATGATATTTTAGAAGCTAAATCAAATACCCATTTTCGTCGAAAGCTTGATGATCCACAGGTCTAAATTTAAGATCTTGTCTCACTATATTTTCGGAGATATGATCCCAAGAAGTTAGAGTTTTGTAGACTCCTGAATTACATCCCAAACTGGTGACCTTGGGAAAATCGTCATAACTTTCTCTCTGAGTATCATATTGAAATTTAGTAAGAAGTTACAGAAATAGAACAGACTTTAGTTTTCTTTGCATCATTTTCAGTTCCGGAGGTTGAAACAGTGACACATGGTACTTTTTAGTTTACTCTATTGAAAAAGTGTATAATTAGGTCATCTTGGGAGATTGGGCATAACAATTTCGTGGAGAATCCAATTTTGATCCAACTTGTGGCATTGGAAAGAGGACTCAAAGGGCTACCACTGTTCACAATTTTAGACCTTGGAGATCCAAAATTTCAGAGATACATTAGATACAATATTGAGTGCCTATGAAGTGAAAAACGTTGTATAGTTTGTTCAAAATTTTGCATAATTTTGGTTTGAAAAATTAGTTTGAAGGAATTCAAAGGGCATAGTGAAGCATAATTATCATTAATTGATGCCTCGAAGAAAGAAAATGGAAACACCTAGTAAGAAACCTAAAATCTCTAGTATGAATCATGAAGAAAAGGAAGAAATGCAACATGATATATCAAAATTACAAGACCAAGTGCAACAAAATTCACTCTCACAAAAAGTAACAGAAGCTAAGATGGATGGTTTAAAGAAAGACATGGAAGCTAAGATGGATGGCATGGAAGCTAATATGGATTGTTTAAAAAAATGTGTGGAATTTAAGATGGATGGAATGGAAGCTAAGATGGATGGTTTAAAGAAAGGCGTGGAAGCTAAGATGGAAGATTTGAGGACAAATTTAACAATGTTTCTACAAGAAATTCTTACTAATGGCTAAAGGGTAGTAAAGGAAACTCATGATGAGAACAAAATAAATGTTATTCATGATTTCAGACACTCTAATGTTGGATCGAAGACCCACCATGTTCCAGAGATCGATATGAGGAAGTTTGATGGCAAGGATCCTGTAACATGGATACTATAGATGGAGCAATATTTCAATCTCCATAATGTGAAAAACACACAAAAGGTAAGCATTGCAACTTTATATTAGGAACCAAATAAGTTTGTATGGTATCGATGGCTTTGCTCGTAAACAAATTGTCACTTGGGAAATTTTTATGAATGAAATGATAGCACATTATGAGGATACAAAAAGAAACACTTTTTTTAGCAAATTGATAAATCTCAAACAAAAGTGTTCAATGATGGAGCACATTAAGGACTTCCAAAAACTGAATATAAGGGTAAAAGATATTCCAAAGGAGCATAGGATTGATGTGGACTTTAAAGGATAACATCCAACATGAGGTTCGACTTTGGGAACCTGATTCATTGGAGAAGGCATTCGAGTTGGCAAGAAACATCGAAAGAAAAATTATGGTAACAATGAAGCCTACCACTCACAATTATAAAGATGGAAGCGTTGTTGCCCATAGCCTTCCACAACCTACAAGGTTGACACTGCAACAATTGGAAGAAAAAAGAGAAAAAGGGATTTGTTACAGCTGTGATAGAAATATACTAAAGGTCATAAGTATGTTGAGAAGAAATTATTTTACATAGATTGTGAGGAGGAGAAATAAAAGGAACAAGAAACGTCAAAAGAAGAGGATATACACCAAGAACAAATCCTAGAGAAATAAGAAATAAATCTAACCATATCTTGTAATGCATTGGTCAGAATTAGCACTCCTCAAACTATCAAGATAGAAGGACATATTGAGAAGAAAAAGGTAATAGTGTTGATTGATTCAGGTAGTACCCATAATGTTATTCATTGTAATATAGCCAAGGAATTGAATTGCTTCCTATATTTAGCACCAGAGTGTCAAGTGATGGTTGCAAGTGGAGGAACCATAAATTGCATGGAAAGTGCCATAATATCAAGCTATCCATGGGAGAATATGTATTGAATAGCCCAATGCTTTGTGTTAGAAAATTATATATTACGGAGCAATGGAACACATAAAATATTGCAGAAATATCAACACAGAAAACGCATAAAACAAGAGACACAGATATATGTGGTTCACCCAGTTTGGGCTATGTCCACCTTGAACAGCCAATCCTTCCTTTCTATTATCCAGCAAAATGAATAGACACAACCTACATCAAATCTGTTGTAATATCCTTTGTTTTCTCTCACAATCTCACCTCTCTATTTCTCGCTCAAAGAATACACATCTATATATCACAACCTCAATACAATGCCCTCATACAAAGAGAGCGGGTTGCCTTCTAGGGAAAAAAACCCTAAACTAAACATAAGTTCTACCATCAGATCATCCACCTAATGAACGGCCCAGATTGACTAGAAATTACTATATTTTACAAGGCAATTTTACATCTGTTTTTAGCTTCGCGGGAACTACCCCTAGACCCCCACGAGGGGGACAAGTTCCCCCTACATGGAGGGGTGTACAAACTTCCTGGGGTATACATCCAGTTGAAACAAAGACCTCTAAACAATCATGCTCCATACTCAACAATATCCCACTTGGAAAATGATTGTAGCAACTCCATTGCTGCTTCGTTTGTTGGACAATGACTCCTCTTTTGGACCTGGTTGTTTCTCATCTTCATTGTCATCCTTGAAGGCCAATTGAAACTGAGCATATTCTCAGTTTCTCCTTGGTTACAACTTTTGTTAGCATATTTGCAGGATTCTGGCTAGTGTGTATCTTTTCCAGCTT